>CAEFZX010012249.1:0-85025 GCA_903066825.1 Alfaro cultratus | reverse complement strand
CTTAGGCCTTCTAATGAGCCATCATTTGATCCAGGTGCGTTAAACCAGGGACAGAACTAAAACATGCAGGATGCCGGCCCTCGAGGACCGACTTTGGGCACCCCTGATATAGACCATCTTGCCGCTCTTTGGCTAGAGCTGCTAAAGAAATCTAATATAAAGGGTCAACATCTCTTTTTGTTCTGTTTGCATTTGCTTTATTCTGATTGCAGACCTTTGTTGATCTTCAACCTTTTTCAACCAAGATTAAGCTCTTCTTTTAGCTCTTTCTTTAGGCTTGAAGTTAGGCTTGGGCTGAATACCTTTTTGACAGGGTGCATTAGAATTTTACAAAAAGAAAATTCAGTTAAACTTTTCCTTCCATCCTTTGTTTTATGGTTGAAGTCCTCTCAGAGAGATGCCAGAGTGAGTGAAGTTTTCTTCTGCTGTTGCTGTGCACTGCTGACCATGTCGTTTAAAAAAACCAATACACTTACAAAGACAAATTTGGCAGTTTAGGAAAAGATGCGGTAACAAAACAGGCAGCCATGGCATATAAACTTAACAAATTTGCATTTCCTTTGTTTTAATTGAAGACAGAGATGTTGTCTCAGATCTAACATTTCTGTTTTTCTTTTATGAGCAGTTGCTTTCATATAAAGTTGAGCTAAATCTCAATACCAGTATTTAGATTTAGAAAGTTTCAGAATGGTAACATTTCCACTACGCATTTCCAAAATAAGATTACTGGGATGACTTAAGTTTTTTCTGCTTTTGCCTGTGCACTGCCAGTGAGCTGGCTTAAAGAAGGCCACACTTACAAAAAACCCTCCTCCTTTGGAAATATTTCTAGTCACGAAAAACAGTCATAATGTGCAAACTAAAGGAGTTTGCATTTCCGTCCTGCAGATTGACGACGTCAGTTTATTTTCAACCTTTAGCTTTTGCCTGTTTTTCCAAGACACATGGCTCTCCTTATTTTGTTATATTTCTTAGTAATAACACATCAGATGGGTAAATTTTTTTTACAGTGGAGGACAGGGGGAGTGTGTTAGAAAATTCCCCTACTGAGAGGATTTAGTTGTGTTCTTTGGCAAGTGAGTGTGGTTTGTACTGGAAGGATCTTTATCGCCTGTGTTGGTTGTCTGTAGGACAGTGCCTGCTCGGCCAGGAAAGATAAGAAGACGTATGGCCACACTTACTGCACTTGGGTGTGTGTGCTTATATGTGTGTGTTGGAGAGAGGGAGTGTGTTCTCTGTAGTTCAAAGAGAAGCGGTGAGTCAGCTGGAAGCCTGGGAAAAGTGAACCTGGCAGTGGCAAGACGGTTTCAAGCTGATAAGAGCAGAGGAGTTATGGAGTGTTAGTGAATGAGGAGTGGGGCTGTGTTTTACTGTGTTTTTTTTTGTTTTGTTTTGTCTGTCTGAAATGGTGACCTTTTAGGCTAACTCAATTCAAAGTAACATCAAAGATGTTTTAATCATTTTTAGGACTAAGACTAATATATAATTAGCCTTGTTGGGATTAAAGTGCTTCAATGGCCTCCATGTCAAGGCAAGCCCAAGTCGTGCAAGATCTGGGTGTGTTTTTGTCTTTTGTGAATGTGCCTTAAAGGTATTAACATCTGAGGCGCCCTGTGAATTTAATGTGCCAGTTTTTTGTCTATTTCAGCTTATGACAAACACAGAGCAGGGTTTCCATCCTGCCAGTCATTGACGCAATAACGTTTTATTGTGTTGGAGGTGTACTAGGTTGGTTGATTTCTCTTGGCAGAGATTCAGTGCTGTTCATAGCACAACAGTTAGGGAAATACTTCTGCAACGTAAAAAACAGAATGTACAGATCGCTAAAGGATTATCCAACTGAGATAGGCTTTGGTATTATGGTGTAACTTACCAAAGTTTTAAAACTGCTCTGATTTTTGCATCTTATCATTTTTTTTGGTTTAAATTTTTTTTTTTATAAAATGCCTGTGAAAATACAGAAGGATCTACAACATAAATTGTCTTTCAGCTTATCTTTTAAATTGTAGAATTTTAAAGTTCATGAATGTTTAGTCCATATAATATTTTATAATTATCTAATTTTAAGCCATTTCTGATGCCAAAAAAGCATTGAAAATTTCCCTTTTATTGTTTTTGCAATGTGCATGCAGGTAATTGAGTTCAAGTTTGAGTTAACTTCAGTTTGAGTATTTTAGTTTCAACAAATTCTTTAACATGTAGCAGTTTGAGATTTGTTTTAATATAAAATTCATTACAAGTAAAATATAGTTCAATCTCTTTAAAAACTGTAAATTCAGATTTGATTTAGCACCAATAGAATGTGGTAGCTGCTGTTAACGTTTAGCATTGTTTGAGCTAGCTAGTTGCGTTGTTAGTCGGTTACATTAGCATTGAGGAAGCCGGAAGCATTAGACACATTTGTAGGTTTTGTGTTGTAGTATTTCTGACAAACAGTAAAAAAAGAAACTGTGATAAATGATTTGTATGTACTGCAAGAAGATCAAGACTAGCTAACTGTTTGCTGCTAGCAATACTAAAGTTAGCATCTGTTTCAAGAAGGTTATGTCATAAATCAAATGAACATCTGCAGTATGAACTGCATGAAATATTATGACCGTCTAACCTGAAGTGGAAAACATTAGACTCAACAAAGATACTTTTAAAATGATCTAAGATTTGCTAAACCAAACAAAAAGACTGTTTACCATGCCTTTGTTTATTTATGTCTTAAATTTGAGTACACATATTGTGAAACTGTGGTATTTTTACTTAAGGCTGTCACACTGTTAGAATCCCATAGTGACCCACACCTAAACTGGGTGGAAATCAGTTTTCCCAAATGCTATATTACAAAAAAGTACACTTGAATTCCTAATGAATAAATGCCTTGTGTGGTCAGTGAAATTGCATTAGAGTTCCCATTTTTAGGATGAGATCACTGCTTGTATTGAGCTGCTGTCACATGCGTGGGAGTTATTTCTGTTAGTCATTCCTAGCCCAAAGAGGTTTCAAAATGTCATGCAGTAAAATAGCTTGTAATGATGTTTTTGAGTGCTCTTGTTTAAGCTTGAAATTTAATCTGCCAGCAACTAGCACGCTAAAAAGCTAAAGTTCCTTTGCTGGGGTTTTAGGTGTTGGACACTGTGGAGGGAGGTGGGGAATGCCAAAGCTTTAACTTGATACTTGCCAGAACACTTTTGTTCTGACTGCTAGAATAACTAGCTGCAGGTTTCAACAATGTAGAGAATGATTAGGGATCACGTTACCGCTGACTCGGTGCAGTGTTAAGCAACTGCAAGCAGTTATGAATGAGGACTTACTGTAAAGTTTTGATGAGTGTTGCATTTCAAATAATGGTTGTCCTGATTGCATGGAAATACTGGCAAGGGATCAAACAAATGTCTCCTGGTAAAATGGAAAGTTGAATGCCTGAGAACAAGGTAAAGGCAAAGCGAGAAAAAAAATCCACCGGAGTGACTCATGCTCTTTGCTTTCTTTGTGTGGAAAGTGAGCAGGGGTTTTCCTTTGGAGCGGGTTTGTTTACCATGAAGTCATCGCAGCGAAGACGGCCTCACTGACACTTCAGAATTTTTCAAATGCCTCCATGCATCGCTGCAAGGAGCTGTGCAAGTACAACAAGTGATACTTATGTCTAGTAGTGGATGCTCGAGCACCACAAGTGGATTTCATTTTCTCCTACTTTGCCGAAGCTTTCGTTCTCTAATAACTGTTGTGCATGCTAGGGTGAATGTGTAAACCGATATCGGTGTGAGCTCGATCAAACCTGGATTGGACAAAACTTGTTTTTGGGAAATTAAAATGTAGACGGGCCTTTCATAGTTGGACACATCACTTTTTTGTGCCATGTGCTGAAGCTTTTCAGAGTTCTGAAAAGCTTCAGAACTCTGTCATAAGTTACATAAATTAGTATAAAATAAAAACGTTTTCTTAGAGTGAGGATGTGCATGTTTTTCTATGAAATTCTAGATGATCTTTGGTGTTTTTCTGTTGTTGGGTGGGCACTCAGCGTGCCCATTGGCCCATACGTCTGCCTTTCTAATCAAAGGGAGACCTCTGCACCACCTCAGGCTTATCTGTTAATCAGATCAGCAGGAACATTGTTGTGAATTGACAGAATTTTCTGGTGGAGGCTTTGTTATTAGCCATTCTAGAGAAAAGAAGGGGATGAAACGTCACTGGGAGGACGGGTAAGTCTTTGGGAAACGGGGAAAGTTCTCCAAACGTCGGAAGTATTGAAACATCTAAAACTAATGGGGTGACATTTTTGTGAATTTTCCAGTCCAGCAGTGAATGAAAAGACTTGGATAGCGTAGGGTTGGTGCCAACAACTTGCAAATAAATATGCATGTTTTAATTATTACCAATGATTATTTTTTTGTTGTGCTGATTTTCACTGACACTTCTTATCTCTCTCTCCTCTTCCTCAGAGGTCCTATACTTTGATAGTGGAGGCCTGGGACTTTAACAATGAAACCGGTGGTGAGTATTTCTTTCCATCTGACATCTACGTCCTGCCCTATTTTCTCTTTACTGTCTTTTGGCTGTCCTTGTGGCAGCACCTGGGAGACATTATGTTGAAGGTCAGGGAAGGAAGTTTATCCTTCCCATACCCCACTACCCTTTTCCTCAAGATCCAGAGGCTGTTTTTTTTTTGTTTTTTTTAAGTGTGCTGACAGGTGCTTGTGAGGGCAGGAAGAAGAGATGGTGAGGCAGAAGAGGGGAGCCTCACTGCCCACACCGGCCTATAAAAATGTTTTTATATGGCCGATGACTGATGGCAGGTGCTGCCAACTGAGGTCAGGGTCACACTGTCTCGCTATCACTGAGGCGTAAAACACAAGAGTTCATCCAGAACGTGCAGCCTGGCCTGCAGTCTCCGTGCAGGGGTCCATGGCCTCTGAACTGTGCCTTCTCGCAGATTAAAGTTCCTGCTGGTGCAGGTGAGCTCGGAGCGCGCTCACTTGGGGGACTCGGTGCACCATTCAAAGACTGCACGTTTTTCTCATGAGTGTGGGAATAACATGGTGGTAACACAAGGCAGAAATCTAAATCCTGGCTGCTATTGGGACTCCTGCTGGTTGGTGGTCAGGTTGGACATGGTGTAGTGACCTGCATTGAGGGCAGGGCCTCAGCTGGAGTGTGTTGTCTGAGCTCGACGTGGTTTCGGTCTTTTCTGCTGCATTTGCCGCTCCCCGGAGAACTATTAGGACACTAGTGTGAAAAGCCCCCTGAATGCGCTCTCACTGTTGGTTTAACTTTTTTATGGTTGGCAGGGTAGCTCTCAACTCTGCTACATTCATGTATGTGGCTGAGCTTGATAGTTTTCTTAATTTAAATGACGACTTTTAAGGAATCCCAATAGTCAGAGTTACTAGAAATGCATCTTATGAAGACTCAAATCTAGCTATTTTCAGTGTTTGTGATGTGTTTAAAATAAATTCTGAGAGAGGGCATGAGAGTTTATGAAAATATCAGTAAGACTGAACGTATTACAACAACGTTGCTCTGTTTTTGTTCTTTTGAGCTAAGCTTAGTATTTGTCAGTTGTGGCACATACCCAATCGGTAAACACTGACATCCTTTTTTAAATCTGAGTAACTATAAAGATCTCGGTTTTCTGACCAATATGCTCAGAGATTTCTAATTTAGTAATACCAGCCGTTCTAAATGTGGTATTTACTCATTTAAGATGTTAAAATTAATCTGATTGATGCATCTCAATTAAAAATTGTCCATAATTCTTTCTTAAAAATGTTTTTAAATTAGGAAAAAAACATTTTAATTAGGAAGTACTGGAAGTACTTCTCTGGCTGGAGCACAGAGAAACAGGGCACTGCCGCTTCTGGACATTCTACCTGGGCAGAACGAATCACCAACTAATTAACTGGCTAGCAACAGCAGGAAAAACGTTTTTGAACAATATGCACTTAAATATTAATTCACCATCCGAGTTTCTCAAGATCAAAATGCCAATGAATAAATGTTAGATATTTTGCACCAGTAATAAGTATGTTTTAGTAGCCATAGAAATAATAGTTGTTTAAAGTTTGATGTGAAGCTGGCATATCAAGGTTGTCAAACTGTCTCATGACAAACCAATGCCTAATTTACTGTGTTACTCATTTTTTTTATTTTTTCGTTATTCCAAAGTGTTGGAACTGGAGTTGCTTTTAGATAACATTAAAAGCTTCAAAAGTTTCAGATTTTTATGGAGCTGGTGTGATTTATATTGGGCCTCGCGGCAGGCAGCAGGTAGCGCTGCTCTGCTACTCCTGACACTGCAGGCCAGCAGGCGGTAGAGAAATGCCACACAACTCCGCTCTGGATTCCACGGCACTGCGAAATGTTGCCGGGGACTGCGATTTCAGAATCCAACCGCTGCAGCGTGGTAAATAAATAACAGCGCGCGCACACACACTCGCCGTTGCATCACACTACAAAGGGAGCGAGTCACCTCACGGTCAGCCACCTCTGCTCTCGTGTGAGCCACAGTAAATAATGACTGACATCTTTTTCATTCTCTCCCAGGTGGAAGATTAGACATCAGGTAGTGAGTCTAGTGCTGCTTGTGAGGCAGAACGAGTAGCATTTCATGTGTGCAGCTTGTAAGCAGACGCGTCTGGAAATTGGGTCCAGTATATTTGCTCAGTTCGAGTGTGTGTGTTCTCTGTGTGAAGCTCATTACTCCTGGCATAGTCAGCCCATAAAATTTTCTGTCTGAGAAGATTCTGGTTTTGTCATGATCTTGAGTAAAATACAGCTGTTTTATATCACAGCATTCACATACAGTTTTAAAACAAAAATATAATCCATCTAATCACCTTGAACTTAAAAGAAAACAGCAAAAAAATAAATAAAATAAATCCCCACTGCTCCAGAAATGATTATATATTGATTTAATACAGTTTTATTTATTTTTTATAATGTAACTTATCATTCTAAGTGTGATTATATAGAATAAACAACCACTGCCAATTGTTTCTAAATCGGAGTGATTGGTTGCACTTGTTTATTTTATTTTTTTCACCCTGATTGTCCTGATGAACAAATCTCCAAGTTTTCATGCACAGAAAGAAGCATTTGTTTATCAGCCAGCTGAGTGGTGTTGCTCAGCAACTTGTGTGGAAGGGGCAGTACAGCTTTACTTTAGGCTTCATACGGCTGAAAAACGCTGGTCCTAACAGCTCTTTCTCCATCTTCTTTTTAAATAGTGAATCGAGTTGCACAGAAAATTTGTCCAATTTCTACAATGGTGAAATTCGGAGATGTAATGAGCTGTCAATGAGCTAATTGACAGGAAATACAGTGGAGAGAGGAGGAGAAGATGTGCAGCAAATGACACAAGATTGGGAGTTGAACAAAGGACAAATGTGAATTTGATGTTTTGATGTCTCTTTGTCATGGGACATGCAGGATTTAGTTGGCACCCTTTTGGAAATCTGAAAGTTGAGCGTCTATGTTCTGTAAGGTACACACGTAGACTTGGCAATGTGTGTCATTGTTTTGTTTGCTATGAAATGGTGAACGCTGTTTCACATCGGTTCATAAGATAGTGCTGGGCGATACGGGTTAAAAATCTTCAGATTTTTCATACCACATTCAGTGTCTGATTTTAATAGATTTTTTCCCCTAAAAAATACACATCATAAAAACTCAGTTGACCTTAGTTCAAAGTTGAAAAAAATCTAAGCTGTAAATATTGTATAGTTCTTAGTTGGCTGACATCACTCTAAAATACAAGATATGGAAACCCCAAGGAATGCACTGGTTAAAAAAAATCAAGATTTTCCCAGAATTAAATCTTCAAAAACAGAAATGTTATTAAATTGGCTTATTGCCCAGCTCTATCATCAGGGCCCTTCTGAACCTTCAATGCTTAGTCTGACAGTTGAAATTTTCTCATAAGCAAAATTAAAGTGTGGCTATGTTTGAGGGAGCTGCACAGCAGTGTACAGCAACATGTGGGGGAGGGGTAACACTGTGTTAGTCTCCTCCCTTCACCTGGAGCTCTCATAGGAATGTAACTGTACGAATGGTGTGACATAAAACTTTTAGTGGCCTGTGTCAACTAACAACATTTACCGTGGAGACGGAGTGTGTGAAAGTGTTGATTTTAATACTTTCTGCTAACAAAAAAATGCATCTGAAAGAGGCTGGGGAAAAAGTCCCAAAGGCATGCTGGCAGGCCTCCCAGCAGTGACTGAGGCATCAGTGTCCTCGCACTGTAATTTATGGCGGCTGCGGTTCTGTCCTCGCCTGAGCAGATGCAGAGAGCGGCATCAGAGACCAGTATTATCCCTGGGCTGTAAAGCTTCGGATCAGAAACCCAACCAGTGAGAGCTGGACAGGGAGCGTGAGAAAAAAAAGCAGTTAAAGCGCTCATTAAAGGCATCCTTTTCCCTTTTTTTCCCTGCATTTCCTCCTTGTACTTTTCTTCCTTTCTAGCACACATAGTTGCCTTAATTACATATAATCTGCTATATCAGAGATCTCCTGCAATTTGTGTCAGAAATCTTTGAGGCAGTTTTGGGTTCCCAATTTATGGTCGAGAACTTAACAACACCCAATAGCACAATGTCAGACGTTGCACTCTGCGCAGCTGTTCTCTCAAGCATTTGAAGAACAGCGAAAAAAGTTCTCATTCTGCTGATGTCGATGTGTTGTAGGTTCTGATGGAAAGCTGATAGAGAAAGCCTCTCATTCGGGCATGATCAACCCAAGCCCACAATGGCAGAAACTGATTCACAACGGCCCGGTCGCTCAGTTCGAGTACGAAATACGGGTCAGCTGCGACGAGCACTACTACGGCTTCGGCTGCAACAAGTTCTGCCGACCTAGAGACGAGTTCTTCGGACATTACACATGCGACTACAATGGAAACAAGACCTGCCTGGAAGGCTGGTCTGGACCTGAGTGCAACACAGGTAAGCCCAGCGGAGGTGGCAGGCTTAAGCACGTCACTGCGGTGGAAATGGTGACGGGCGGCAGCTTCAGGCAGTTGGGTTTTATGCTGATGAACAAATCTTTAAAAATGTCACCACGCAGACTGTATAATCTGTGATTCATGCTGATGCACTGTCTGTTTCATTCAATAATGCCTTGTTTCAGATCTCTCTCCATCTGTAGATGTTTCTAGATTGTCTGTTTTATCCTTCTGTACAGAAAACGATGTTTCGTGATAAAAATAAATAAATAAAAAATCAGTCTGCACAGTAGTCAGTTTCTGATTAGACATTTTAGTGTGCTATAATCCTGGGTGTTGGCAGCTGTGTTTATTCATACAGACAACATAGTAATTACATTTACTGCTATAATTACAATGCAACCAAATCAAGCTAAATTTAAATCGTTATGTTTTTAAATGATCGTCTTCTTCTTCTAGCTATTTGTCGACAAGGCTGCAGCACTGAACATGGATCATGTAAGGAGCCAGGTGAATGCAAGTAAGTGTCTCGAGTTGCTATGTTCAATTTATCCTCCTGAAATGAAAATAATCTCCTTTAATTTGGGATGTTCATAAAATTGTCCCTTTTTATACCATCTCGCTCATATGCATTGAGGTTGTTTTAAGTTCTGCTTTTCAAGAGTTTATCATGTACAGGGCCATGAAAAAATTTTCATATTACTTGAATTTTTACACATTCTGTCACCTTTCTCGTGTTTTGCGTTGTATTTTATTGGGATTGCATATTATCAGCGCAAAGCAAAAATGCAATTTGGAAGTGGAACAATTAGGAGGCATGCATTACAAGTAAAAATCTAGAAAGTGTTTGCATTCAGCCCCTTTTACTCTAAACCCTCTATCTAAAATCAAAGACAACCAACTGCAATCAGATCTTGGCACTGTGTATACATTTTTTAGGGGGGATGTGAGGGGAGCTCCAGGACAGTTTCCAAGGCCTTAACTGAGTTTTGGATTGAAGCTGCTAGACTGGGCCAAGACGATGCTAAACAGCCACAATTCAGTGCTAAAAAATGACATCGATCCGCTTACGTGGCAAAAGTTATCAGTCAAATCTGGTTCAACATTTGGATGAGCCTTTTTGTGTAGCTAATGGCTTCTAATGCTATTTATTCACACAGCCAGAGGAAAAGCTCAAGCACAGATGAGTATCAGAGGCGCAGTTACATCTCCTCGTCCCAGAGGAGATCCTGGTGATCAGCTCATTGCACAGATCAGGATTTCATTGCTTGCTTTAGCTGTCTGATTTGGCCATAACTCGCTCACCAATGGATGATTGTGTTTGCCTTTTTCAGCTTTGTTGTTTTTCCCAAGCTTTTGACTGAATCAGATTTCTTGTAGGAGCCTGTGCTGCTATTGGCATAACAAGAGGTTGACTCTCTTTAGTCTTCTGACAGGTGTGGCTATATTTAAAGCTCAGGGTTTAAACTCTTGAATCTAGGTCCTCTGCTATTGTAGTCAGTGAGCCGTTTCCCACCACTGGGGCGGTTGTGGTGTGTTTAATAACAGCAGTACATAGCAACACTGGCTTCAGGCGAGGGCAGCCTCCTTGTTCCTAGTTTAATGTCTGCAGTTCCTCAGCAGATGATATTCCTGAGGGTGTTTTTTATTTTATTTTTTATTTCAGTCCCAGTCCTCTTAGAAAACTATGAAGGAATTTGCTGATGGAGATTCAGTAGCAGGGTACAACGTAATGTAACATTTAGGCATGGACTAATATGATGAGATTCACAGTATTGTTGTATTTGGATAACGAATAAAAACTGAAATGAATTCCAATGTTTAACTGATTCGATCCATTACAGAATATTCAGGGTGCTGGTGAATTATGCTGACATTATTGTAGATATTCAATGTTATAACATTTAAGTTATTACTGAAAGGATTTTAAACCACAGGAATGATGTGACTGGAAATGTCTTGTATGATGATGCATCAAAATATCAGCTGTCAGCTGGAATTCAGCCTAATCGTCTCAGACCAGTTGGAAAACAAAAAACAATCCTCAAAACTCCTCAATGTAGATGCTATTATAAAGAGTCAAAAAGTCAAAGCTAGGCAATGTTTGGATCAGTAAGGATTTAAAATAGTCATAAAATGCTTAGAAGGTCTTTGATGCATTCGCGCTGCAAGAAGGCGAGAGAGAGCAAGACTTTCAGCGGACGGCTGGAAGACTAAACAGAGTTTCTATTTTATTCTTCTTTGATATTAAACATGCTGGAATTGGGAATGGGAGTGCATCATAGCTATCCATTATCAGGCTGTGCTAACACTTTAAAATTCTTTTACTAAGTGAAGAAAACTGAAATTGCATTATGAGAGATCTAAAAAACTATTTGAAAGGAGTGTGCTTTCGATGATGTGTTCAGGCATGTCTGTGGTTTATTTAAACTGTGAGAAAGAAAAATACTTTTAGCAGATAATGAGAAAGCCGAACAGAATAGAGCGATATTTCTCCTTTATCCCTTTGAGCTTAAAACTTTTCTTATTGATTTAAATCCAGGTCTGTTTTGTAGGGAATTGCACACAGAAACTACAGTTTGTTTGTTTTTTTAATGCTAATAAAACATGCTACAGGCAGTCACATTCACTGCACTAACTAAGTAACTTGAGCTTCTGCCTGAAGCCTTCCGATAGAGGATTCGCCCATTTTTAAGAGCGCAGAGTGGACTGGTGTTTACTTAAGCACCATGTTTATTTTTACTTTCTGCCCGTTTTTTTGAGGCTAATCAGTGCGCCGCTCCTCCAGGGGGACGCTGTTTCCTGTCACTATAGGCTCCACAGCAGCAACAGTATCCCAGCTCCGCCACCTCCAAAGTGCGGACAAATCAGTCACGCTGTTGCAATTATGGAGCCGAGAACAAAAAGGGCAACGTTATCTGTAATTATGGACTCTAACGTTTGAGTGGTCAGCAAACAGTTTATCCTCCTCCTGCTCTCAGCCTCGAGGTACAGGCCTGCTCACTGACTCATGGGAACCAAGACGAGCAGCAGTGAAACAGCTGAAAGGAGGGCCAAGCGCTCCTCTCTGTGTTAGTGACGCCAGTGCCAATCCGCAGGCACAGCATTGTTAAAGGGAATGTCTGGTTGCATGCTAATGTTAGCCACCCCAAAGGTCCCATTGGAGCTGTAATTTAGTGTTTTTCTTTGTTTTCTGATTGGTTAAAATGCTAAAGCACCCATGCATCCTTGTGCCCAAGTATTGTAAAAATGCAGTTGCATAAACACTTGGCTGCTTAAAATTTATTTGTGGTGTTTATTCTTGTGTGAATACTGCCTCTTTGTTTTGTCCGTGCAGCTCCTGGGCTGCAAATGCTGCTGTGTACTTCATTAGGGTCAGATTATTAGGAAGGAATCTGGAATAAGTGGAGGATTAGGATATTTACAGATGCCATGGGGATTATCTGGCCTTGTTGTAAATAACGTTCTGCATGTGCGGGAGTTTTTTATTTTTGACCTTTTGTCTCGTTTATGATTGTGTTGCAGGTGTCTGTACGGATGGCAGGGCCTGTACTGTGATAAATGCATCCCCCACCCGGGCTGTGTTCACGGCACCTGCGTTGAGCCATGGCAGTGCCTGTGCGACCTCAACTGGGGCGGCCACCTTTGTGATAAAGGTTATTTCTCACTCTGCTTAATTTCGGCTGCATTCACAGTTGCAGTGGATCTCAAAAACAAACGTATCCCGGTTAAAGTGGCAGGTTTTTGAAATGTAAAAACTATGAAAACCACCTTAAATGTAACCCATATCATTAATAATGCAACAAAAAAGCTAAATGAATCTATTGGGATGAAAATTCTAAATATTAAACTTCATAAGCTTGGTTGTCCAAGTCTGTGGACCTTAAATATTTTGTTAAAGCAAATGTTTTCATGATGGTGTTCATTCTGACATGAAAAAAATTCTCACATAAATTAGATTGTGAGGACATGTCTTGTTTTTAGCCCCTCTCAGGGACCATACACATTATTTGTAAGAAAATGACAGTAAGCTGTCCTACAGCTTTAGTTTTCTGCTTCTGAATCCATAATTATGTCAGTTACACCTCAGAGCATTTTGCTGCCACCATTGTGTTTTGGTCTTATGTTGGGGGGTTTTTCTGGTTAACACACTGCTGTTTTTGTGCCTAAAGTACACTTATGAATTGTTGTAAAAAAATTCAGGCTCTATTTCACCAGATCAAAATGGATTCTCACACAAGATATGTAGTCTGTGTGTGACCCAGACATATACAGGTGCTTTCTATTCATGTGGAAAGTCACCAATATTTGACCCATATTTGGTCACTCCCTATGCCAAGGTGTTGGTATATTTACCTAGAAGTGATGTAGAAATGTTTTGTATTCTTTCCTGACTGATACATTTGTACAATAAGATCTTGTGTAATTTATCTGCCAACTGTGGTTTTAACTAATGGTAGTAAAATGCTGAACTTTATTCAAGGTTTCATTTAGATTAAATCTAAATGTGTCTGAACATTTATTAGCTTAATCGCTTTTGCACATTTTTTATTTTCTATTTTTTTCCCTTGTTTTTTTTTTTTTTTCAGTAGAAGTGTCATGTTAACGTTGCTCTCTGTTAAGGTCACATCACATAAATCTGGCTATTGATAGACTATAGAGCAATGGGTATTTTAAAACCTAATTTCTTCTTTCATCCAGATCTGAACTACTGCGGCACTCACCAGCCATGCTTGAATGGAGGAACGTGCATCAACACAGGACCTGATAAGTATCAGTGTACCTGCGCTGAGGGCTACTCTGGAGCAAACTGTGAGAGAGGTGAGGCTCTGGGACGGATATTCTCGAGAGGTTTCAGAGTCACGTTTGCAGCCGCAGAAAGCTAGAAGGTTTGGGCTCTGTGAGCCTGCAGACTAAAGGTCAGAGGTGCTCTGGGTTTGTAATCAGAGGAGGTGGTAACTTGCAATAATCTGTTTCCACTTGAGTGTAAGTGCGCTCCTCCTCCTAAGTCAGGTAATCCACCGATTTTGATCTCTAGAGGCTGGTCGTCCTTTTAGGTTCTTCAGATGAATGCGGAGCTAAGGTTCAGCTGTTGTGAACACTTACCATGGAGATGGTTATTTTCCTCATTAAATCTGAGCCTCGTGAGGTGCTGACAGCTTAACTGCGGGGATGTCAGGAAACGATGCCCTTTGTAACGTGAGGTCTGCTGACCGGGACTACGGTAGTCCCTCCCTCTCCTCCTGGCATACCAAAAGATGATCACCCCTCACTGCTCTATTTGTTTCTGGAGTAAATCATTCATTTCTAATTCATTTGGGACGCGCTCATCCCTAAACCCGTCCGCGCCTCTCTGTTAGAACGGCAGGGAGTCTGAGGGAAGTCTCGCTGCACTGGTCAGGTCAGCATTGCATGAAGTATGGTTTCCTGGCGGACGACGCTGTTGAGGCGGGAAGTGAGAGGGAGATTGGGGCGGGTTTTTAACAGCGGACTTTTGGAGCGGGGGAGGATGATCTATGGATGTGTTGTAGTGATAAAGGAAGGAATTTTGTCTAACTTAGTAAATTGGGATTTTATGTGATAGATAAAAAAACTAATATTACTGCACAACTGTGACGTGGAAGGATTTTGGAAAATTTTATTTTTTGATGTTCTTGTTATGCATTCATATTCACCCCTTTAACTTTGAGACCCTAAAAAATGGGTGAATACAATGCGATTTTGTGCGGCCCTTTTCCACAATTTGAGAACAGTACATTCATTTATTAAAAAAGACTAAATAAGAGGGTTTAAAAATTAACAACAAAAAAAGGGACACCTATCATGTTCTTATAGCAGCTTAGAATTCATCTAAAATGATTTACAGCTTCTTTTTGTATATAAATAAGGATGATGCATTTCATTTAAAAAAAAAATGTGTAGTTTGTTTACAATAGAATTGGAAGAAAGGCTTTTTTTTTTTTGCTTTTTTTTTGCACACAACTACTTTTTGCTCCAGTTGTGGCGCTACTAGCAAAACATTTGGCCTAAAAAAAAAAACCCAGTTAAACAAGCAGGCTTCAAAATATACATTCCTTCCATTCTTCACTACTTTATAGTGATCTAAAACATAAAATCTACTTGTAATGTGACAAAATGAGAAAAATGTATTTCAATTGTATAAAACGATGCGTTTCTTGTGTAACTTGTAATTTTTAAAAAAAAATTATTTATTTTTTATTTATTTATTTTTTTAGCCGAACACGCCTGCCTCTCCAATCCGTGCTCTAATGGAGGGAGCTGCTCAGAAACAGCTCAAGGCTACGAGTGTCAGTGTGCGCCAGGCTGGAGCGGCCCGTCCTGCACCACCAGTAAGACTAACTCTGCAACGTCTCAACAATTAACAGAATCAAAGAAGACATAATTTCAGGTTAACCATTTCCACCTGCTGTTGCGCAGATGTGGACGACTGCTCCCCCAGCCCCTGTAACCACGGCGGGACGTGTCAGGACCTGGTGAACGGCTACAAGTGCCACTGTCCTCCGCAGTGGATGGGGAAGACGTGTCTGATAGACGCCAACGAATGCGACAGCAAGCCCTGTGTCAACGCCAACTCCTGCCGCAACCTGATTGGCAGCTACTTCTGCGAGTGCCTGCCTGGTTGGATGGGGCAGAACTGTGACACCAGTGAGTTGAAAGCCGCAGCTGTTGAGCTGGACACAAGTCCAACTCCTGGCTGGTGTTTAGAAATAATTTCCATTCAGTCAGTCTGTGCTGAATTTACAGCTGCAACATGAAGGCATGAAGCAAAGCAGTGACACTTATGCAGTGTAAACTTGTTTGCAGTTCAATTATTAGACCTTTGTGTGCGTGTGTGTCTGTGGCAATTAGGACGGGCTCAAAACAATCTGAGCTTGAGTTTCACTTGGCAGCCGACTAGATTGCTCAATACCCTTGTTGTGCTTTTTTCTTCTTCTTTCCTTTTGCATTCCCATCATCCACGTTGTGCACTTTATTCTCACAACAATGTTTTTAAAGGCCCCATGCACGAGGAACATAAAGCAGAGACTTAGAGACTTAGAATTAGTCTTGTTTCCTAAGACTAACTATTTAGCAGAGCTGTTTAGAATTAATCCTTTGTTTTTTTCCCATGCAGACATAAACGACTGCAAGGACCAGTGCCTGAATGGAGGAACCTGTAAGGTAGGTGACGGGTCAGAAACCATCCGGCTTGGTCGGGTTGTAGCTTTGACTCAATAACAGAGACGTTTACGGGGGCGGTTATAAATACAACTGATATAAAAAGTTTACACACCTATTAAAACCTGATTGGGGTCTGCCTGGAACTTTCAAAAATGTTATTCTTCTTCTGGTGAAGACATTTTCTTTGGGGCGTTGTCTTCATCTTCAACCTTCTGAAGTTTGGTGGTTCTGTGCAAACATTGGGTTCTATTTGACTGCAGTTCCAGCTTAAGGAACATCTATTACATGGCATGGTGCTGGCACTGCCATACATAATTTTTTTTTTTTTAATTATGGATTAAATTTTATCATAGTATCATGTTTTTGCAGACTTCAAATAGGATTTTGTTGGTTTTTCCAACTGGTTTTCTTGTCACACCTATCTTTCAACTGTTTATTTTGTGAAGAATAAAGGCGATAGTTGTTACTGGTTCTACACATCCAGCCTCTTTAATGTTGCTGTTGGTGTCTTGGCATCCTCTAGGATCCGTTTTTTTATAGATGATGCATCAGCATCCAGTACTTGGTAATGCCGCAGATGTTTTCACCCTTTAGTGCCGGCTGTGTTCACAGTTATTTTATATCAAAAATTCTTTGAAAACAATTTTCTACCTTTCTCCTGATTGATCTTTGACATAGTGATCCACCTGGTGCTTTTAAGCTTTAAAGATTGACTGAGGAGATGTCGGAGAACGTCTACTAGAGTTTTCTGTCAGGTCTGTCTTTGGGAATCTGTGCATATGGACAAATGTTAATTAAGAATCTTCAGTTTGCTTCCTTATTGAAGCCTAAAACTGGATCTTTAAACCTGGCATTTTAACAGTGGTGTGTAGACTTTTTTAATCTGCTGAATCAGATTTCCTCAAACCAGAAGCTGAATTGTTTCTGTTAAAAATTATAATCAGGAAAGTGACTTGACAGGTTTTAAAAGGAGGAACACGCTTTTCTCCAGCTCACCAGATTAAATTACAGTGAGCTCCACTCAATTGAGCCTGTACCAGGAAAATGTGTTGAAATAATCGTAATATCACCGCCCAGTTCCTGCTTCAACTTGCTCCCTGGTTTCTCACAGTTATTGTTTGGCCTCCACTCAGCTGGAGCCATTGGTCACATGCATCCGAGTTGATCTGAGTTTGTGCCTCTCTCAGGACCTGGTGAATGGGTACCGCTGCACGTGCGCCCCCGGCTTTGCTGGCGAGCACTGCGAGAGGGACTTGGACGAATGTGCCAGCTCGCCATGTCTGAATGGCGGCCGCTGTCAGGACGAGGTGAACGGCTTCCAGTGTCTGTGTCTGACCGGCTTTTCTGGGAACCTGTGCCAGGTGAGACGTCTGCATAAAAAAAACCATGAATCCTAAAGATGTAGGTGGATATGCAAGAAGAAGGAAAAGCATAGAAAAAAATGTTTTTTAGTCTTTATAGAGTTAGCAAGACGATAAATATCTGAATTTTTAACAAAGCTGCTCCAACTAATCGAATCCTTCATCCATCCTGTAGTTTCATCAATACCATTAGTTGTAACCTTCAGCCACCCATCTATCCTCCCTCCCTCAAACTGAGAGTTTTGTAACATCATCTTGAGGAACTGTGAAGGACTGGTTCTGTTAACCCATTGTGGGGTGAGGCTGCTGTATTGTGGCGTTTGCAGCCACACCCTATTAAACTCCTGCTGCTCTCCAGTCCTCCCCTCTTAAAATGGATGGTTTTCTAGAAGCTGCTCCTGGCTGCAGCGCGATGCATTCCTCAACACTGAAGTTTTGACTCGAGGACGGCTCCTATGTCTCTGCCTTGTTGTTTTTTCTCTCCTCCTCTCTTCATCCCTGCCTTGTGTGTGTGAGCGTGTGTTGTTTCCTGGCACAGCCCAAGTGGAGGATGCTCATGGGGATTTGCTTTGTTTTCTGTAGCAGAAACTATATCGGTTATCACGTTCTCTGCTCACCATTGAATCCCTTTTCTCTCCCCTTAGCTGGATATAGATTACTGCTCACCCAACCCATGCCAGAACGGAGCGCCCTGCTACAACCGGGCCACAGACTACTTCTGCGCGTGCCCAGAGGACTACGAGGGCAAGAACTGCTCCCACCTCAAAGACCACTGTCGCACCACCACGTGTAAAGGTATATCTCCCGCTTGCAGCAACCACAGGCTTTTTCCAGAAAGCTGCTGAAAGATGATCTGTGCACCATGCAGTAGTGAAACACTTCACCCACATTTTTCCCACAAGAGCAATACTTACTTAGTTTTCATAAAATGAAGTTTCTTGGCGGAGTAGAGCAGATTTGATGCTCTCTCCTTTAAGCTAAGCCGTTCCCAATGAGCCCAAACGTGCAGAAATTTCCTGAAGATCTGGCAGAAGCCCGATAGCGCCGTGTGTGTTCTCAGTAATGACTTGGTGGGCTGCCTCTTCTTTTCCCCTTCAATGAGTGCGCACAGTCTTCAGTGCCTGCTCATGTAATTGAGTGAGTGGACCAACCACAGAGGCAGATACCAGACAGTGGGATTCTCCGTGCTCTTGGCACAAATTAAGCGATTTACAGGGACGCAAATTCACCTCATGGGCCTAACCTGATCAGACAGGGGGAAAGGAGGGGATTTTATCGCTGTGGGGAAAAAAAACAGTCACTCTAAATTGCTTAAGAAAGCATGCCCGCTTATCGCTGTTTATCCCATCAATTCCCCACCATGATCTTCTTCCCCACTGCTGCAGAGCAGAAGCTTTCACATTTTGTCACAACAATTTAATTGAGCGCAGTTTACTCAGATTTTATGCAATAGACCAACACAAAAGTAGAATATGAAAAGTGTGGCGTGCATATGTATTAATCCCCCTCTAATACTTTCAAATTAACTCAATTGCAACGGCATAAATGCAACACAACTGCAAACTTATTAAAGATAACTAAAGGGACAGAAAAAGGGGGTCATGGTGGCACTGGAGGAGCTGCAGAGACACAGCTTAGGTGCAAAACCTATTACTTATACGCTTCACAAATCTGGCCTTTTAAGAGTGGCAAAGAAACTCTGAGGTTCAGACAACATGTGGAACAAGGATCTCTTTTTGGGCTGGTGGGAGCATCATGCTAAGGGGATTCTCTAAGAGCTGTTGAGAAGATGGATAGAGATAAAAATTGGATGATCTAGGAAGGAAATCTAGCAGACCAGAGATGTCCAAATGTGTCCCCTGACTGCAAATTAAAAAGCAAAAAAGATAAATAAAAAATGGTGGTGCAGATGGTCACTTCTTGCTTTTGTTTTTGAAAATTAGATTTTTGTTGGCAGATTTATGGAACATTCTTGTTCCTGGGAACAGACTAAAAAGATTTTCTAGACCAAGAAAAATAAAGAAAATTAAATAAAAATGAGGAAGCTGCACACTTTCTCATTCCAGTATTTCACGTTTAATGTATTGCTCTGCCTGTTTAAAATAAAAGAATTCAAAATCAAATTATTTTGGTATTTTAGTTAGGAAAAAAATAGAGAAATATTATCATCTTTTTAGAGACTTTAGAACACACTTGCAGCTCTATTTTCAGCTAGAGGTTATTCTGTTACGTTTTGACTCGGCGGCATGCCACACTTCGAATTTATATCTGTAGAAAGTTTTTTAAAAACATTTTTTCTTACAGATAAAAATTACACACATCTTTGTGTTTGTGTACAACAAAATCTCAAATAAAACGGTGCAGTTTGTGGTTTTAATAGGTCAAAGGTATGAATGTTAACCCTGTCTCTTCTCTCTGAATCATCAGACTGAGAGCTAATTGTTAATCCATCTTTAATATTTCTGGTCAGAACTTGTTCCATTAATGTCTGTGGCATCTTTTTGCAGTGATTGACAGCTGTACCGTCGCCGTGGCATCTAACAGCACGCCAGGAGGAGAGCGCTACATTTCGTCAAATGTGTGTGGACCTCACGGTCGCTGCCGGAGCCAAGCAGGGGGTCAGTTCAGCTGCGAGTGCCAGGAAGGCTTCAGAGGGACCTACTGCCACGAGAGTACGGCCAAATTTACTGTTGCCATGGCAGCATCACATTTACTCTGCACTATTATTATCGTTCTCAACAAGTCTCTCTCAAACTCTAGACATAAACGACTGCGAGAGCAACCCTTGTCGCAACGGAGGCACGTGCATCGACAAAGTCAGCATCTACCAGTGCATCTGCGCCGACGGCTGGGAGGGCGATCACTGTGAGATCAGTGAGTCACGTCGCCGCCTCATCCTTACCTCATGTCACTACTCAAACCGTCTCAACAGAAAATTGTGTCTTCCATCGCCCGTTTGATATGCCGCCCTCAAATCACACCCATCTAATATTTCCAGACATAGATGACTGCAGCACCAACCCCTGTCATAATGGAGGGACATGTCGAGACCTGGTGTCTGATTTCTTCTGCGAGTGCAAAAATGGCTGGAAGGGGAAAACCTGCCACTCACGTAAGAGCCTACCCCATTTTTTTACATTTTTTTTCCCCTTTCTTTATTTTCCACACCCGTGTTGTCTGTCCATGCAGGCTTATGGTATTTGCTCATGGCTGTACTCGATTATCTATAACCTTAAAAACCTTGAGATTTTTCACGCGTACCTTGCAGGTGAAAGCCAGTGCGATGAAGCTACGTGTAACAATGGAGGCACCTGCCATGATGAGGGTGACACATTCCAGTGCAAGTGTTCCCCAGGCTGGGAGGGCACGACCTGCAACATAGGTGAGCAGCAGGCACTGCAGCTTGGTGTTAATCCTTCATATTTAAGGTGAACTTTTCAGATTTTATCTGGATTTTTGATTCCTCCAATAAAATCCACTGTAATAAATTTCTATTAAGATATTATAGAGTCCAGATGTGTGCAATTTAATCTCAGTATGAAGTAGGGCCAGGCGGTATGGTTTAAAAATAAAAGCTCAGAGTTCTTTTCTTTTCAATTTTTTTATTAATCCTAAATTTGATTTCAGACTTTAATCAAATTTTTCCTCACTTTTTTTTCTTTTTCTTCTATTTAAATTATTCCTTCTGTGAGTTGACCTGAATTCAAATTCGAAATAAATAGAAGCTGTAACACACGTTGTCAAAAAAAAGCTGTATTTCTTAGATGGGCTGACATCACTCTGAAGTATGGAAACCCAGAAAGTGGGGAAAATAATTTATATTTTTCAAAAAATAAATCCCATAAATCGATTAATCTCCCAGCCCTAGTATAAAGGTAGCTGATCTGTGACGTTCTGAGAGGTTTTGTTAGAGAACATTGGTGAACAAATGGCAGCATGAAGACCAAGGATCACAGTGGACAGGTCAGGGGGCAAGTTGTGGAGAAGTTTAAAGCTGGGATAGGTAAAAAAAAAGAAAAAAAGAAGATCCTAATATTCAAACGTCTCACCAAGTTCTTTTCAATCCCCTGGAAAATGGAAAGAGTGTGGCGCAACTGCAAACTAGACATGCAAGATATCTGGAAAAACTTGTCCTGATATGAAACTATGACTACATGTTGACCTTTGTGAGCTTCTGCATCTCAGCCATTAAAATATATTGTGTGTTGCATCGACGGTTGAAAAAGTCTGTCAAGCCAGATATTTTATTTGGGAGCAGAAATTTGCATTGCGCTTTAAATGTTGTAATCCTTCCAAACTTGCGATGATTACTGCATACTGTGCAGCTTTTCTGCAAGCCTACCAAAACACAATAGTCACACACAGGTAGCTGGAGGAGCCACAGAGATGCACACCTGAGGTTGGAGAACCTGCTGACAAGGCAACCATCAGTCATGCACTCTACAGATCTGGTCTTGCTATGAAACAGTGGCAAGAGAAAAGGCAATCTTGAAAGAAAACTGAGGAACTTGTGGAAGAAGGGACTCTGTTCACTTGACAAATCCTAACTTTTTGGATTGCATGCACAGAGCTGTGTATGGCTGTGGCTGCATCATTCTTTGGGGATGTTTTCTTTTTTTTTCTTTCTAATAAAAATGCATATAAAAAGCCACACTTTTTATATGTAGAGGTTTTGAAAACCATCATTTCACAAGTACACTCTACTTAGTGTTGGTCACACAGCAGCTCCAGTGCAGCTGTCCTGCAACTTTAAAAGTTGTCCTGCAACTTTCAACACAGCTGAATTAAAAGGTTGAATTACCTCCTTATGATGCCAGCAATGACCTGGCCGTAAACCATTAATTTAATTAAGATGTGTTGGACAGTGGAGTGCAGCCGACCCACTGATTCATCACATAAAATCTAATTAAAATAAATCATAGTTCAGCCCTGTCTTGTCTCAGATGCTCATCAGCTTTGTTGTGGTTATAGCGATGAATTTTATTCCTCCACTCTGTCAGCACTCCTCTTTTCTCCCATCTTCAGCCCTGCCCATTTCTCAGTGCCGACAGATATCGGCTTAAATTCCCTGATTACGCTGATGGCACACATCTCAGCTGTAGCAAGAGATGCACCCAGAATCAATTTTAACCAACTCATCTAATGTTTAAGGTGTACCACTGCAATGATGGTTGCATTTATCACTTTCCTCCCCTTTCTTTCTCAGCCAAAAACTCAAGCTGTCTGCCCAACCCGTGTGAGAATGGAGGAACCTGCGTGGTGAAGGGGGATTCCTTCACCTGTGTCTGCAAGGAAGGCTGGGAGGGTCCCACATGCACTCAGAGTAAGTGGAAAGAACACAAATGGACATTTATTGCTGAATAAATGATCATAAACCTCATGCTGCTTAATGCAAAGGTGAAGTTCTGCGTCTCGTTAAACCAGCAGTCATTTTTCCCTCTTTTTAATTTTTCTTTATAAATTTCTCCTTTTTCTCCATGGCTGATGCCGGCCATGAGAAGAGGAGAGAGAGAAAGGGCAGAGGAAAGTGAAGACAGATGTTTCTTCCCCGGTCCCACACCCCAGCCCTCTCCCTCTTTCTGTCGTTGCATTCCTGTCCAAACAGTGACATGTCTGCTTGTTCTACAGCCTTCCTGTATTCCCCCAACTTTCCTGGGATCCCTGCCCTGTACGCTTGTAGTCCAGAACATAAATTCCTCTTGTGGCTATTCCTCGTTCAGAGGGGGGAGGAAGAAATGGGAAATTAGGGCGTGGAGGTGTACGGTCTTTTCTTTTTAGTGCTCTGGTAGTAATACAGAGTGATCAGGCAGTGCGGACCCATTATGGCTCTGCGAACGCAAGCTCAGACGTGCTTTTCTGCTGCCAATATGCGCTGAGCACCTCCACATGAGGGTGGAGAGAGAGAAAATAACACCTCACTCACAAGTTTTTGTCTCTTTTTCCCTCCCTCCCTTTTTTCTTTCTTGCACAGATACCAACGACTGCAGTCCCCACCCATGGTAAGTGGAAGCCAAACATTTCCTGTAGATTTCAACTGGTGTAAACAAGCTGCTCCTCCTGTGTGGCTCACCTCACCTGCATGCTTTCTTCCTGCTGAGAATTGGGAAGAACACCTCCCTTCATTCCTGGGATGCAATTGCCTAACCCTGTTTTGCAAACTCTCCCACGCGTGACTCTTAACAAAACACTTTCAGATTCTTAAGCACACGTTTCCCATTATCTATATAGTTATAAAAAAACAGATTCATATATCTTACATTGAGAATCTGATTTTATGTTTGTTTTAAAAAAAATCCAACCTGACATGGTTTGTTTTAAACCTTCAGTTACAACAGTGGGACCTGTGTGGACGGGGATAACTGGTACCGCTGTGAATGTGCCCCAGGTTTCGCCGGTCCAGACTGTCGGATCAGTGAGTATTAAACCTGCCTTTACTTTATGCCTGTTTTTCAGTAGATGTATGCAGCAATAAGTCTGCTCGGGGCTGGAATTTGCATTCTATCAGCCAGCTGACAGTGCACAGCAACGAGTGGGGCCGGGGTTGTTCCATACACCCAGAAACGCATCCGGCCACCCTTATGCTTTCCCCTTACACGTCTCAAACAAACCTGGAACGACAAATCTTGTGGTGACCGGAATCAGTAGATTATTCTGCTGCTTCTCCAAGCTGCTCGTAAACGGAGAAAATCCAATCTTTTATTGATCTCTGAATGCACCACATCAAAACGCTCTTATGTAATGGCAACACTCTTCAGTGTGGACACCATTGCTGATGGAAGAAGACTGAAAAGTTATTTGTTTTCACAATCTGTGAGGTTTTAACAGTGAAATCAGAGGAGGCTTCCGATTATTATGACACCATTTATCTGGAAATCATATTTTCTGCAACCTGTTAACTTACTGAGTCACAGATTAGTTATGTGAAAAGACAGTACAAACTACTTACTTCTATTTTGTTCTTGTAAACAATTTAGCTTTTACATTTTAATTAAGTATTTGTGTGAGCCATATAGATGATATTGGTTTATTCTTAATAAATTATGTTATATTAAATGAAAACTTAATATTGTGCTGCGTTTAAAAATATTTACTGATATAGTTCTCAGAAATCAGAATCCTCTAAAAACTCAGACATCCGCCACAAAACTCTGATCGGTGCATCTTTACTTTTGAGCCTGTCAATCAGTCGGATCATGGCTTGCAGCCGGACAATCAGTCACTTGCAAACGGAAGGTCTAGTCGGCCAATTATCTGAACGCCGGGCTGCAGGCCAGCCTGAGCCATTTTGGTGTCACTCCACCGGGCCGTGTTGGTGTCCCCAGGGGTAAAGCAGCTTAGCGAGCCAGCAGCTAATCAGCCATGCTCTCTGACACTGATTACTCAGACTGTTTTCCCTCTTAAAGGCTTTCAGATGGCCACATTCTTTCCCATTGCAAACCCTTTGTTCTGCTTAGTCCAACCTTTTGCTCCTGCATACCTGCTAATGACGACTTTCTATAAAAGCTACAGGGGGGCTGTCCAAGGCTCATTTTAGGCCTGTTTGCTTGTTTAGTTTTCTTTTCTTTTTTTATTTTTGTTAAATATACGTGCATAAAGGCACAGTTTTCAAGACACAAGAATTAGATTTGAGCACTGATTTAACTTAACTCAATATCTGAACTCTGCATGCCTGTGTATTTTATTCCATAAACAAACAATTTCTCCTCTCTCACCATGCTTCGCCGTAACAGATATTAACGAGTGCCAGTCCTCTCCCTGCGCCTTGGGATCCACCTGTGTGGATGAGATCAACGGATATCGCTGCCTGTGTCCCCCAGACAGAACTGGACTCCACTGTCAAGACAGTATGTCCTTGCAGGATGGGGAAAGTAAGCAGATTATTTTGTAAGCAAGTTTGTAACAATATGTTTTTTTTTTGTTTGGCTTTTCTTTTTTCTAAAACGTAGAAACAAGAAAGCATTGCTCTAGTAATGGGCATGTTACCCCAGATGGAGCCAGCTGGGAAGAAGACTGCAACATTTGTCACTGCTCCAATGGAAAAGTGCTGTGCACAAAGGTATGTCAATACACAGATTGGTGGACAGATTTATTGGCATCCTGGTTAATCGAAAAATTTGCTAAAATTACTTGTTCCATATTTGTTGACACTAGTATTAATGTAGAAAGTTAATATGAAGACAGATTTTTTTTTTTAGCAAAAATTTGTCAAATTGTAATTTAAAATGTCCTGCTATTTCTACGAGTCTTCCAAGGCCAATCAAAGCCCACAGCATCACAAATAATCCACCGTACTTAACAGTGAGCATGAGGTGTTTTTGACATATTCATCCATTGTTTTATCACAAACCCACCTGGAGAATTTCTTTGCTGAGCAGTTGTCCCTTTATCTCGTCTCAACAAGGTGCAATCACAGTCCCTGTAGACTTTAGAATACTCCACTAGTTAACATTCACAGTAGCAGGCAGGACAGAAAAGGCTTTCTTTCTTCTGACATCACTCCAAACAACAACCTAGGATGTTGATAGCATCTAAAATTGTTGCTTTGGTGACTGCAGGTTGTTTTTTGTTTTTACGTATCTCTCTAACAGAGATTTGAGGGGGGTTTTCTAGGGATGCTGCAAAATTATTGATTTCCGACTCATTTTTCTATTAATGTTTCTTCAAAAAGAAAAAAAATTGTTTATTTTATTATACATTTTTACATTGAACGTTTGCACTTTCCTCCCTCCATTCTACAAAATAAGATTAACTAAGTTCTACACACCATGTTTGAGGAAAACTGCTCTAATTTGATAAAAATTTTAGGCAAAATATTGACAGTTTATGTCAGTTAGTTACGACGCCCTAATTTAATCCTCAGCCAATCTGGTTTGCTGCAGCTCCATTTTTTTCTGGTAGGCATTTCTTGATTTATGAAGATCAAGAAATGAAATGCCAGGTTCTTTTGTCTTTATCATTTTGGGGTTTAGCTCAAAGAAAGAGGTTATTTTTGCCTAATCATATTTTTTCTGGCCCTAAAAAAAATGCATTTATCTTTGATGGTGGTGTTTGGAGCATCAACAGTCAGGATTGTAATCCAATTAAAAGTAAATTTTCTAAACATTCAGTGAAAGTTTATACTGCAGCATTTAGCCGTGAAGTGGACGATGCCTCTGTTTACTGATGACAGAAGCTCCCTGGGGAAACTCACACAAAGTGGTTATTGACAGAAAGGTTGTGTTTGTGGGTGTGTCCTGCTCTCGGCAGTAGGTAGGGCTCGCCACTCACCCACAACAACACAGTTTGTATCTGGGTGGAGCCGGTTTGGGAGCGTCAAATTCTATACTGGGACGATACAGTTTTTGTTTTGTTAAGAAACACAAAGGCTGTATTGATAATTGGTGTCGGATGAATTTTCGAGTGAAGTTCCCACAGCCGCACTGGGCCAAACGGACCTTTGGGTTGTGCTATCATGCTTGGCTATCACTAGATGCACAATGGTTTTAGTAATGCAGCCGGAGGGGAGAAAATGATCCGGAAGTGTAAGATTTTACCATTGTTGCAACTTTTAATGCGTTCATTCCACATGATGCATGCTTTTTGGCACAAACTGAACATCCCCCCACCCCCATTTCCTAAATAACCCTGATATTGCGTGGAAATGCATGTGACCTCATCCCTCATGGCTGGTAGGGTTACACCCACAGAGTGGCAAAGAGGCTCATTGACGATGAACTGCGTAATGGGCTAGGAAAAGGAGAAAATGTGAAATGATGTGGAGCTGCAAGACAGACTGAACAAGTGATCAAGGGTGACCCAACCCTAAACGGATCATGTTTTAGGATTGTGTAATTTATGTCACTTCTTTTTTTCCCCGATGCAGATGTGGTGCGGCCCGAAGACATGCAAACTCGGAGCCAAAGGCCGAGGCGGATGCCCCCCGGATCAGAGCTGCATGCCCCTCAGAGAAGCCCACTGCTTTGTGAAACCCTGCCTGGAGCTGGGCGAGTGCTGGGGCTCCGGGCTCGCTCAGCCTCGAATCAAATGCCACCCCAGCTCCTCTTACCAGGACAACAGCTGCGCCAACATCACCTTCATCCTAAAAAAGGAGATCATGCCCGCGGTAAGTTTCCTTGGCACTTAGAAATGAAGAGATTAAATTATCGTTTTGTTTTATTCCTCTCCTGTGGGAGGAGGTCGTAAATGAATTAGATCAGCTCTGTGGGAAGGATCAGGTTTAGAGAAAGCCATTCCTCGGGATAACAAGCAACTTAAGAATTCATTCATGCCATTTAAATATGTTGCGTTCATGAAGCATGTGAATATTCCTGCTCTTTATAATTGAGTTGTCTTAATCTCCATTTTGATATTGAAATAAAGTTATATGAACACATTAGAAGATTAATTTTAGGAGATGACTGCTGAAGAGATGGAAACTGGCAGATTCTTCCCTTGATCAATGCATTTATTAAATGGATCAAAGTGATATAAATGTACAAATAAACTGTTAGAGTTTACTAAAAATCAGCTAAAAGCATGTTTTTTTTATTTTATCTATTTTTTGTGTGTGTGTCCTGTCCGGTGGTGTGGCATTCAGTACTGTTTGAGAGTCAAGGTGAAGCCCAACAGATTTACCTTCATGAGTAGAGCATTACAGCTTTATTGAGACGTATTAAACATTATTAAAAATTTGTTTGAATGTATTTAACCTGAAATGGGGAAATGGTTTAAAGGAAAGAATGAGAAATGAGCATAAAGAGAATCAAAGTCGATTCCCTGGAAGTCTGCCTCTACACCTGCAGAAAGAAGAAAAAAGCTAAACCAAGAATCTAGAGCAACAAAAAATACAAATAATTATAACATCATCCAGCATACACAGTACAAGTTAATACAAGATGCATTTAGTGGCAACCACACCCCACTGCATCTGAAAAACACCTGAATCTAAATAACTGTGTGTGATTAGAAGTGCTTTTGTGTGTGAATTTTCTCTATAAAAGCATGTTTTAATGCATAAATGTGGATCATCATGTAATGATGAACTACATGTATTGTCTCCAAAGAACTTGCAATTAGTTTTTTTCTTCTTTTTTCTAAAAGAAATGTGAATAGAAATTGGTATCTGCCAAGAAAATCCTGATTGGTTGGTTTCTAGTTATAATGAGGGACAGACTCTACTTGCTGCGTAATTTAAGTTAGATAAAGTTGAACCATGTAAGATTTTTAACATTTTGTTTTGCTTAGACGTCATCAGCGCTCCAGTTTTAGTCCTAATTTCTTGCCGCATCATTAACTCGTCTCTTCTTCATGTGTAGGGTTTGACTGTAGAAGGAGTTTGTAAGCAGCTGAGGAACCTGAACATAGTGAGGAATTTTTCCGTGGAGCATTCTGTGACTATAACCTGTGACCCGTCGTTTTCGGCCAGCAACGAGATCCACGTCTGCTTGGTAAGTGCCTCCTCCCACTCAGTCTGCCATGTGTTTCTCAGGAAACTTTGCTTTGATTTATAGCCAGCAGCATGAATTCCCAGCAGCACTAAAAGATGCTTTAATGGGACGGGCTTAGACGGAGTTATATTGGGTGATTAGAGGGGAACAAGCAAACATGTGATGTATAACAAAAAAACTCATTTTGAAACCTTTCTCTGAATCTAGTCTACTGAAGACCATCGTTTGGATCGCAATCCTATCAAAGAGATCACAGACCGAATAATCGACCTGGTTAGCAAGGGCAACGGGAACAACACAATCCTCTCTGCCATTGTCAAAGTTCAGGTGCCAAGACCCAGCAAAACTGGTATGAAACGAGTCTATCTCTCCCAGACATGCACACACTTGATCAGTTGATAATGCCACACCTTAAATATGACAGCAAACATTAAAGAAAAATGTGTTTATTTGAAGAGCATTTCCTTCCCTTCCTATACATGAAACCTCCCAAGTCTGACATGTGACAGCAGTTAGCAAAGTGTTAAAGTCTAGCCAGAAGTTCAGGATACAGAGCACAGCTGCTTTGCTGCTTGGATTTCAATTGGATTTCAGGGAGTGGTTGGACTTCTGCATGTCCACTGTCCATCAACGCAGTACCAGTACCTGTTTGTTGACCAGATAGTGCCTTTCAAAGGCAAATCTTCAACTTTCACCTCATTGTACTTTACTGGATCTTTAACAATGTATTACATTTGAGTAAAAGTTATGCCATCCATTTGAATTTAGGATGTCTTATTGCCATACCCTTCAATAAAACTTTCAACTAGTAAATTCAAAGACCCTGGAAGACCTGCAGCAAAAGGGGTTTCTACAAAACTTGGACTTTGGGGTATAAACTATAAATTTTTATGTGTAAAGAAGCTTGAAAACCATGCATTGACATTGTAATGCAAAAAAAGTGTTGTTTTTTTTTTACGTAGAGTTCTTTGGGATCTGACTGACATGTTCTCATCTTCCTCCATCAGACTACCTTGTGCCCCTCCTCTCCTCCATTTTCATCGTCATCTGGTTCCTCCTGCTGGTCTCCGTCTTGCTGTGGTGTATGCGGCGGCGGCGGAAACAGAGCAACCACAACGGAACGCTGCCGAGCGGCTCCGAGGACAACACCACCAACAACGTGCGGGAGCACCTCAACCAGATCAAGAACCCTATAGAGAAGCACGTGGGCCTGACGGTGGCCATCAAAGACTATGAAAACAAGAACTCGATCATTGCCAAAATAAGGACAAATCATCCCGAAGGGGATGAGGACGACAAGGAGAGGCACTTACAGAAGGGCCGCTTCGCCAAACAGCCAGCATACACGCTGGTGGAGAGGGACGAGAAGGCACCCATCTCCAATCCCAACCCAACATCCAAGCATCCTAACTGGACTAATAAACAGGATAACAGGGACTTGGAGACGGCAAACAGCATAAACAGGATGGACTACATCGTATAGCAGACAGCTGTGTTGCTGTGCAACCAAGCCTTATTCCTTCACACCCAGGTGGTGGGTGAAAACGGGGAGCCTCGGCATGTGTAGTTAATAAAACGGTCATGTCATTTGTTGACCCCCTCAGTATTTTCACATATTCCCCGTGTTAATTTAAGTTTTGACAAGCTGGCTTACACTGGCAGTGACGGTTGCTTTGGTTGGCTGGAAACACAAGGCACTGGTCTACATTTCACCGTAGAGCTACTTGCAAAAGTGTCCTCTTGTGCATTTCATTTCCACTCCCCCCCTCCAGCCCCTGGTTTTTAATTTAGTGGACAAATGGAAGGGGGCTTCTGGCATAATTGTTGAATGACTAAAACTACACGACGTGTTCGACACTAGAGCTAATTATTTTTTAGTACATGTTTGAATTCCTTCTAGTTTCATTTGGAGGAAGTGCCTTTTCAGCTTTTAGACTCGAGCAACTGTCAAGAGGAAAAAAAAATCCACTTTATTATTTATTTTAATTTTCTGGGGGGAGCAAGAGAGAACAAATGGTTCAGTGTCAGCAGTTGCTGCCAATATGAAGAATTTATGTGACAATTTAGAACTTGTAGATATGTACATTTTTTATTAATCATTGTGTATATTTGATTTATTAACTTAATAATCAAGAGCCTTAAAGATATCATTCCTTTTTATTTATATGTTCTGTCTAGTTTGAAGGTTCTGATAGCTGCAGAAGCTTTCCATTTCTTTTAAAACAATTTTCAAAATAAAAAGAGGCAAATTTCAAATTTTAGAAGACAGACGGGAACTTTACATGCCTGAAAACTCCACTTTTTTTTTCTTTTTTTTTTCTGAAATACATTTGACATTTCATTATTTATTGCCAGGACCTTAATTGAAACCAAGTGAGGTTAGGATGACAAAAAGATTTCCTTCGGCTACGAGGGTTGGACATGGTGGCAGACATATTGCTTGCCACTAATGGATATAAATTCACTCGTAAGGGAACAAAAATTCTTCAGCAGTTTCAGTTTTTCACCCACCCACGTATTTCAATGGCTGTCGAATTCCCATCTGCTTTAATCAGCATAATACTTGAACAGCAGGGGGGCAATGGGAACACTGATGCAAACACTGCCTTCCTGTGCTAGAGTTCGCTTTGTTTCTCTGCACATTTCAAAAAACAAACAAACAAAAAAAATAGACAAGGCTCTTTAAAGATCTCATTTGTTAACCCTTTAAGATCTTGGCAACACTTTGTCCTTTCTGACTTGTTTTGTGTTATGAACTTGAGAGTTATGTGTTGATCTGGCAATATATTTTTTGAAAAGTCATATTTATTAAATATTTTGTATGAAAAGAGAATTAAAGTCGTTTTTGTTCTGGAGAAATCAAGTTCAGAGTCTGTGTCTTTTATGCATCTGGGGCCAGAACATGTCACAGCTCATTATGAGTGCGTTCTCATGTAGCTGGCGTGGGAACCGGAGCTGAAGACGCTTCATAGGCTCCCAACGAAGTTCCTGTCCAAATATGTTTACTGCTAGTTGTGTTGCGGCCGGCTGGACGTCCTCGCATCGGGTCAAAAAAACCTTCACACCCCATGATCCGCTCACAATGTTTCCCCTTGTTGGTCTGGGCTTTTCTTTACAAACCTTACAGAAGGGCAGGGATCAGAGTTTAAGGAGAATCTCTTGGGAATATGTTTGACAGGATTAAAACTGAGACCAGGGATTAGCAACACTTCCCGAGGATGACCCTAGAACATTAGGGGACCTGGGCCAATCTAATCTGGCTTCAGCACACAACGGCAACTCCGTAAAGTTCTCCCAATCTGTCGTGTGTGTGTGTGTGAAAGAAAATGGAAAATAATAAAAATCAAATCAGTTATTCACATGAAAAACAGAAAAAAAGGGTAAAATATAAACTGAATCACCACTTATGCCCAATTAGTCTTTCATATTTGCCTTGAATCCAGAATAAAAACCACTCTGTATCCCTGAAATGCTTTTAAATTTACAAATTTAAGTTATTGCAAATGTATTCCAACTTGTTGAACTTTTATACCTTTGTCACAGTGCTAAATTATACCATTTACATAAAACAGGATAGATCAGGGATAGGCAATCTGCAGCTCCAGACTCACATATGGCTCTTAATAACTGATCAAAAATGCTGTTTTCATGCAGTAGTGTAAGAATTTTTTTTCATTTTTTGATAAACTGACATTTTCATCTTTTAGTTTCAAAATGAGCTTTTTTGACAATTTTCTACTTTTACATTCCCTTGGAAAAACAGTTTTGTGTAAAAGTTAGATTTTCTTGATAAAGTTTTATTTAATAATAAAAAAAAAATCCAACAAGATAATTTAATGTTGAATCTTATGTGGCTTTAAGCAAATTTTGTTTAGCTGGATCTAAAACAGAAATGGCTCTCAAGGTTGTAAACTTGCTGACCCCTGGAACAGACCAAGGCAAAGTGGAGTATAATTATGGGGGGGGGGAGGAAGGAAAAGGATGATTCATTAATGACTAAAAATCTGCAAGTTTGAAAGAGTTCCCCATGAACTCTAATACCCCTGAATTAAGTGGAGTGTAAGTCACCCAATTAAGTCCAGCTGTGTGTAATATAACTTCAATATAAATCCAGCTGTTCTGTGAAGGGCTCAGAAGTTTGTTAGAGAACAACCAGCATCATGAAGACCAAGGAGCATGGCAGCCAGATCAGGGAGTCGTTTACAGCAGGTTTTAGGTTATAAAATATCCTAAGTAAAGCTACACGATGATTATTGATCCTTAAAAACCTGACCTGCCGATTTTGATTTTGGCAAGTACTAATTGTGTCTGCTAAATATAGCAGGAAAGTCTATCAGTCAAACCTCTCTCACGAGAGAGCAGAAGCATACAGCGGTTGATTTTTTTTAGACCTTTGCTGAGATAGATCAGATCAGGGGATAAGATTGTCGTCACATGTAAGTATTGGCCGATAACCAACATTCCAAAATTAAGGAAATTTGTGCCGATAAATCAACCGGCCGATAAATCTGTGCTTTCAAAATTTTGAAAATGACAAGTTTGAAACAACTGCAACCTACCAACACTTGGTAGGTTGCAGTTCTCCAGTTCTTCTAAATCTAGGAGATTTAGAAAGGCTTCAATCAAAACACATTCATGCATTAGAATGGACCAGTCAAAGTCTAGACCTAAATGTTGAAATCTCTGACATCACAGATGCGTTCCACTTAATCTGTCTGAGCAGGCTCAGTTACCTCTGTGTAACTAAGCCTGAGTTACACACAGGAAACCTTTTGCTACTTTGAGAACTTCTGAAGGCGGTTGCACAGTTTCATTTAGAGATGTCGGAACAAAGGGGTCCAAATACAAAAGGAAAACAAACTTTTCAGATTTTTTTTAATTGTTTTTGCAAAAGGGAAAAAAAAAATACTGTTATCCTGTAACTTCACAGACTTATTTTACGTTGGTCTATGAAATAAAATCCCAACAAAACGCATCATAAGAAAATGTGAAAAAGCTCAAGGGGTGTGAATACTTTTACAATTTACCACCTTCAATTGCTCAGGAGCGATGGATTAGGTTAAATGTAAGCGACTGAAGTCAACCCAAAATAAGAATGGGGCGATGAAATAAGTCTGGAAACTGCCATCAATCACATCAGAGCTTCAGCGGGGATACTGGACACTTTTCAGACGCGTAGGAGCCAGCGCTTCAGACTGAAAGCCATGACGTACTGCGCGGCTCCTGCCTGTCTCAAATCCCCGATCTTTAACATAAAACCAAAATCTACTCTCCAATAAAGGTTTTCTACTTCCATTCGCAGAAATCTCTGAATTGCCGCTACTAAAAACAGGAGAGGCACCAGCCTGTTTTGGGTATTTGTCAAGAGAAAACTAAAACGCTCAAGTCTGAACTGACACAAAGCAGTTAGCATTTGATGCGAATCACAAGAACAACATGTTAAGAACAACAAGTAAAGCCGACTAGAGACCACATGAGCTGCAAGCTTGCAGCCCGACAGAATAAAATCTGTATCTCCGTGGCGTCAGGGATCTTTACTTCAGCTTTCCTCTCCCTCTCAGGACCTCTTCGTTCGTCGTAATCTCGAGGTTCTGGGCACGTTTTCACTCCCCTCCTCTCCGAACGCGGATCTGGAACCAATAGAGGAGCCCGAGGATGCGGGCTTGACAGATAGGCCCCTCAGACTTGCGGCTGGCCTGTTTTGGTTTGTCTTTGCTGTGTTATTGCTTGCGAGGAGGAGCCTCTGGGCCTGTTTCCCTGGAGTAAGCAGCTCTACTTCCAGTGTGGTTTTCTTGCACTCAGAGACAGGGAAAGCCTTGGAGTTTGCCATCGCTCCAACTGGAGGAAGTGGCAGCAGGGGAGGGAGGTTATGGTTGGGTGTTTGCGAGGTGGAGTGGATTTGCGCTGGGTCTGAACAGCTTCCAAGGCACGTTTTCTTGGCCAGCAGCGAGCCAGGATCTTCCCTGGGCTTGCACCTCTTGCTGGTCTTCTGTGTTATTTCACTCTCGGCCTCGTGTTTCTGCCTTTGAGAAGACCGTACCTCAGCCTCAACTTCAATTAAGGTATCGCTGCAAGGCACCTTGTGGTTTGCCTCCAGGGGTGCGTTCAGTTCAGACCTGGGCAGGGGCTCTGGCCTCGATTCTGCCTCCCCAGCTTTACCTTCAAGTCCCTGTTTTTTGGGAATGCCACTCCACTCCATTGGCTGCATCTCAGTCTTGGAACCACAGATCTCTAGCTGGACACAGGCTTGTTTGGCTCTGCAAAAAAAATAATAAAAAAAATAAAAAACTGTTAAAAGCATAGGAACAAACATTGTGTGAGTGTCCTCTTTGACTGGTGGAGTTGGAAAGCATTAGATCATACTTACATCGTTTGAAGCACAGACTTCTTTGTTTTTCTCGGGCTGCGTAAAAGCTCTCGGGTTTCTCCCACACTGGAAAAATATTCTGATCTGGTTTGCTCACTCAGCTCAGTCTAGAAAGGACAAACAGAAAAGGTGTAAACAAAGAGGATTTAGCTGGCGGCATCCCCTGATGGAAGGAGGAAATGTAAACGCGTGTGGCGAGGAATGGAAATAAGTATATCATAACTTCATTCGAATGGCAGAAAAAGCTCATAGCAAGCTCCCTAAAGGGTTAAGTTTGGGGTGAAAGTTTAATAACTCCACATACTAGAGAGGGGGAACCTCTGAGGCAGAACACGGAACAAGCCAAAAATTGGATCTCACCAACATGTGCCCTCAACGGGCCACTAATGAAGGTTAATCACATGTTTTTTTCCTTGGCTGACCGAGAACAGACTCCAGTTTTATGAGAGAACAGAAGATGCTGGTAGTAAATTGACCAGAACTTGGAGGTAGAAAGTCTGTCAGTTTGTTGTAAATTAATTGCAATAATAAGGGCACAGTGTGCTAGCAGGGCCATTTGAGACTGGGAAAGAGCCAGTGGTAGATTGTTCTATTATTGGAGAATTGCAGAAGTATTCATACCCAGTGAACTTTTCACATTTTGTCACATTACAACCACTTAGTCATGACGTTATGTGATAGTCGAGCACAATGTAAATTAAAAATCTGAATACCCCTAAATAAAATCCAGTGCAAGTAATTACCTTCAAAAGTCACCTAATTACCAGTTGCAAAAGTTTAAAGCAGGTCTTAGGATATAAAACAAGTTCCCACGCTTTGAAAATCTCACAGAGTTGTGGAAATCCACTATCTGTGAATGGAAAGAGTCGGTAACGACTGCAAACCAACAAATACAAGGCCACCCCCATAAACTGCCAGGGCTTGAAGAAGAGCATTAAGCAGTGAAGCAGAAAAGAGGCTCATAGTAACTCTGGAGGAGCTGCAGAGAAGCGCAGCTCAGGTGGGAGAATCTCATCTTTTCTTGAGCAATGAAAGGAAAACTGGTCAGACTTGATGGAAAGATAAAATAAACTAAATACAAATCAATCCCGGAAGAGAACCTGTAAAAGACTTGAGATTCATGTTCCAACAGAACGACCCTGAACATGAAACCACCGTAGGCAACAATTATTTTAGAGATTTCTTATTGTGACGATTAATCGGAAAAGAAGAGAAAAGGGCAAACTGCTAATTTCTCATTTAACAACTTCAGCTTATTTTAGACGATATTAAAAATACAAAAGAAAATGCAAATAGATAATTCAGTTCCTTTTTTAAATAAGAACACAAACATTTTATTGCCTTAAATGCATTGAAAGCATTCTTTTAGCGTATGCTCGATCATTTGTAGCAAAGGATGCAGTTAGAAAAACACTTCTAAAACCATGTCAAACATCTATACAGTGTAGTGGTGATCTGTTGATTATTTTTTTAATCAATCAATAATTGGACAGCAAAAGGTGTTTCGTTTTTGTTTTGTTTTTTTAAATATATACAGAATTTTAACCAGGTGAAGATAAATCTTGGGATGTATCCAGAAGTTGCAGGACAGCCGCGCTGTAGGACTGGAGTTGTAGAGCCTTTATTATGCACTAGTTGGTTTTATCACATAAAATCCTCCTAAAGTACATTGACGTTTGTGGCTGTAGCATTAAAAAAAATGTAGGATGTGAATACTTTTGCAGGACATGTTATTAGAAATGTGACCCACCGCTAAAATTTAAGAAATTGAACTGATAAGTGGAAAATTTAACCACTGTGATGAAAGAAACATAAAAATCAGGGTTCTACCAAAAGGCTTTAGTAGTGTCTCAGCCAATACGAGTGAGGTTACTTCACTGTGGACAACAATTCAGAGCAAGATGACAATGCAACTCGCAGACCGTGTCCCTTTCATGACTGGAAACGATAGACTGTCACAGCGGGGAAAAGAAACCACACGGACGTTTAATCTGGGAAAACTCAACAGAGTGGCCGCCATGTTTATTTAATATCGGCCATTTCTCAGATCATTGCCCTCCTATAAACTGGTTCGTAAAATGATCAATGTGCTCTTTAAGACGGGGAAAGCCGATGTGGTGAGCGCTGGCGTCTGCCAGTTGTTTCTAAAGCAGGATGAAAAATCATTAAGGTCCACTTCCACAAACACAATACCAGTGGCAACGCAAGAGAAAAGGAGTAATTGCCCCAAGCTGCAGGAGTGAGATGGAGCATTGTGGCTTAGCGCTGGATGTTGAGACCTAGTAACTGCAGAGAGACTAAAGAGGCCAGGCGGAGGGAGAATAACGAAGGAGAAGTAAAAAGGAAGGAAAAGAGACAGGCAGAATAAGAGAGTGTTTGGAGAGGAGCACAACAAAAGCAGAGGCACCTCCCAAAGTCACACCGCCTGACCTCAGACGTCTCTTCAACATGCCCACAAGAGTAAGAATCCTCACACAGGAAGCTGTCCACAAGCTGCTCTTTGTGTAAGAGCGGACTCATTTTTCAGTGTGGGCAGCGCTTTACTCTCTGCTCTCACTCGGAAGCCAGAGCTACAGCTGGCCTTTGGACTGGCGGCAGGGACACACGTACAAACTTGCATTCGCCCACACACCCACCCCGACAACAGCAGCAGGCAAGAAAGTGCAAAATGTGAGGGCCACAATTAGCATTGTGAGGCCTTGATATGCATTATCGGTTGTTTAATATGAATAAATCCTGTTTGAACGTGAACTTGAAAGAAAAATCAACAAGAAGCCAAAGGGAGGCTCCCTGGGAAAGTTTAGAGTCGTTCTGTTCCTGTCGGGGAGACTTCAAAAGAACAAGAGAGTGAAAGAACCGAGTCTTGGAAAGGAAGAGGGACGAACAGAGGAAGGTCGGATGTATGAGGCGGACAAAAAAAAAAAAGAAATAAAGAGGATTAAATCGACAGAAGGAGGCAATGCTTGAATTATTCTTGTCTGCCGTTGACCCTGAAAGTCAAGATTGTAAATAACGTATCCGGTGTTCCTTTTGCCCAATCAGATTGCTTAGTTTCAAAGTTTTTATCATGTTCACATATAACTTCCTTCCACAAGTGGATATTATTTTATGCACTTTTATAATTTCAATCTCCACCACCGTAAAGTTTTCATACCCTTAACCTAAATGGAAGGAAAATGGTGTCTCTACCTGCTGTGCATATCTCCACATCAAAATATTTGCACATTCTTCTTTGCAAAACAGAGCAAGCTCAATCAGATTGGATGGAGAGTATCCATTAACAGCAATTTTCAAAGTTTCCACCAGATTCTCAATTGGATATAGTTAGGGATGCACTGATTTATTGAGCAGCCAATTTATCTACGGCAAAAGTCTGGAAGTCTGAAAGAAAGAAATCGGGCAACATTGTGTTTATCATAAGCCTTGTGAATAAAACTGTACTGTAGAGAAATTAGTTGTATAGCTGGAGAGTCCTATGAATAGCAACAGTGACAGGCGGTAAAAATGTCCACTACTGCTTCTACACGTCCAAACTTCCTGAAGCCCATAAAGCAGCAAAACTCCACCAGAGCAGCTGCAACAAGGCAGCACATCTGGATGTCAGTTTATAAAGATAAGCCTGGCAAAAGGGCAGCGAGAGCAGAGACGATGAATTATTTGGTTTAAAGGGATGCTGGTACACGCTCTTATAACTTGACCCAGCTCTTAATGGCTCCTGGAAGCAACTTCAAAAAGATACCCAAGCAGATACTCCATAAAAACACCAGTTTCTCCTCTGTCACCTCAGATAAGGCAGGAGTACAGACAGCAGGGGATTATGTTGGTTATCTTGTAATGCAGCTGCACTTGAAGTAATGCAGCGATACGGAAAAATGGTCCGACTGATCTAAAACACTCCACTGCTGCAATGACTGACTTTCTCACGAATTATACAGAGGCACACCGAACAAACAAAGATGCAAACATGCAGTCGTACCTAAGGGCTATTTAGGGAGACCAATTAATCAAACATGAATGTCTTTGGACACTGGGAGGAAGTGGAGCGTCCAGACAGAACCCAGAGGCAGACATGCAAACTCTATACAGAAACAATGGAAGCAGACATATGATGAGATTTCATAAAATTAACTAATGCAAATCAGTGCATTATTGTGAAGTAGTAGGAAAGTGGCATGTGGTCCAATAAATGGTTTAAAGAAACATCTGAAAGGTGCAGAGTGAATTTATATAACCTTCTGAATTAAATACTGTACAGTCATATTCAATAAATTTGAAAATACGTCCGAATGAGCCTCTTTTAATGTCATGTTTTCATTAACTGCAAGCAAAAAATCAAGAGAAATTAAGGGACTCAAACATCCATCTGTGTAAAATTAACATGCATAATATGTTTCACTTAGTGATAAAGTTCTTACAATAAATAATATTCTGATCTATTGACTGGGTCTATAGATGTAGATTTACCTTTTGCTGCATTTAAACATTTAGGAACTGACCATTTTGCCCGTTCTTTGTAGAATAACAAGCTCAGTCAGATTGGACAGGTCTTGTCTTTATCACCATCAATCTTTCTATCAACTTTGACAAGACTCTCATACACCGCACAATAAAAACTCTCCCACACAGCATGACGCTGCAGCCTCCGTGTTTCAAGGTTGGGCTGGTGTGTGTAAGCTGAAGTACAATGTTCATTTTCTGCCACACAGGAGTTTGATTTGCATGCAGATCAAAAAGCTAATCTACATGCAGCTCCATACATCTGACCAGAGCATCTCCCTCTATATGTGCTTCCCTAATATTCTCTAAGCTGAAAACTGCAAATGGTTTTATCTTCTGACTTTCCTTTCCAGGACATTTGTGAACTACAATAAAAAGAAAACATAGAAATGTGTCATTGCCAAAATATGGAAATTTCACAGATAATAAATGCTGATTAAAAGTGACATTATTTGCAAACAGACAAGCAGTGACTTTTAAATAAGACTAAACCTTTTCAGTCAAGAATGGGGGAATTGTAAATTTGTCTGAAACCTGAAACAACTGTAAAAAAAACAAAAAAAAAAACCCTCATCATAGTAAATCAAAAGAAATGTCAACGTGGGGAGCACCCACCATCTCTCATCTACAGTAAAATAGTGGAAACAAGGTTGCTTGTTCTTGGATTATCCGAAATCTTTACATCTCGCCTAACACACAAAAAGCCAGTCAGATTTTATCCCGTAAATCCAATTACTCACTCATCATCATTGGAGAGATAATAACTCATATCAACATGAAATGCCTGAGTCCCTCAAATCATCTAAATACTGAGTTATTCTTTCCACGAGAAAGCCACATTTATAAAACCTTCAAACTGGCACCAAGAAACAAAAACACCAGCCTTCCAGGCAGAAATACCTCCTGCCGAGATGTTCACAAATTTATTCCACACATTCCACCAATCATCCTACACCCACCCTTCTCCCATAAAGAAAAGCATGCCATGTTTGTCTAAGCTCACCACATCTTCTCTGCAACAAAGTCAACAAGCATGGGCACAGACTTGTGTAAAACAGAGGACAGCTCTTATCCTCCAACAATGACTAAAGTTTTTAGATCCACCCATGGGAATGGATTATCAAGAGCTGTTAACTGTTTGCACTTTGAGAAAAGTCAGAGAAAACATCAAAAGGCCGAGTCAAAGGGACTTAACGGTGTATTGCGAGAGATCCCACCCGTGTATTTGACCTAGAAGAGGAGATGGGTAGATCCCGGAGGTTTGGGAAACGGCCACAGCTAGCTGTTGGGAGCTGCAAGAAACAGAGCCGTGCTGAGGTCATGAATAAACACAAAGCCTCGTCCAGAGCTCAGAAGAGGACGGAGCGGGGTGGGGGGGGTCTGGAAACACATCTGTGCTCCCTTTGATCCAAACTTCTGCGGCGCAGCACGGCGCTCACCTCAGCTGCCCACTCTTTGCCTGACAACAAAACATCGACAATCCTAAACAAGCTCTTTCCTTCCCATGCTGCCCTCCTTCACTGCGGGCTGACTCACAAGCAACTTCTCATGAGGGGATTTGAAATTTTCAAAAAAATCAAGAAGGAAAAAAAAAACAATAAAATCTGGTAACACACAAAACCTCTTGTTTGCCTCCCACTGTCTTCTGCAAAATAAAGCAGTCTGAAAGCTTCAACCTTTTTTGAGCCACAGTTGTTTAAAGGTTTCTAGGTCATAACAGACTGAGTGCATCTGGCTAATATAGATGTCAAGATTGACTTCTCTAAACTCCAGACATCTCTGTCACAGCTTTAAAGGCATCACTGTGCTGAAACCAAAGCATTTGTTAGATAGTTCAACTGACAAACCATTGGTTTCTATCTGTTAAACAAGAGCGGCTGCGTATGACAACTTAAGAACTGCTGACAGAGTCCAGAGAAACCGATTTAGAGCCGACATCCAATCACATACTAAACAAAAAGACAGCTGTCTGCATGAGAGGAGTCCTACAGATTCAATTAGTAAAGCGGTGACATGAGCACTGGTCATCTGTGTAAAAGTTGGGGAGTGAAGAGAAGTGGAAGTTTGGCATTAATTAGAGCAACACAGAATCACAAAAAGTTGCGCAGATCAGAGTTTTTAGGCCAATTCCAGATCTCTGGTTTTGGAAATTGCTGATGTATCTCTACTGAAAATAGATTATTCCATTTTCTCTTTGAGAACAGCAATTAACAGTAGGATTGCAAGATATATCTCCATTAAATCCTGTATTTTTCAATTTTTAACACATCGGTATTAGTCTGATAAGTAAAACTGGTCCAATATTAATGTCAATGTTTACTTCCATTTTGTTGCTCTTTGTTTCGGGAAGATTCATGTGATATTTATTTGGTCATGTGACAGCGGTCGTGTTGCAGAGTGGGATTGTATTTGTAAGTTGTTTAACTGAAGCCGAGAAGCAACGCCAGCAGTGTGTTCAAAGGGTTAGTACCATCTAAATTACAAGTTTTCCAAGTACTTCAAAGCAGTACTAAAACTGGATAAGTACTTATTCTGCTGTTTTGTCGTATCCTTTTGTGCTGCATGAGTGAAGTAAAAAAATGTTCCAGTTCCAAGTTGGAAAAATAAACAGGGAGGAGACCTAAAGTCAGATGTCCAAGAGGGGAAGATGAAAGTTTCTCACCAACTAAAACTTCAGTATGGCTATTGGTTTAAAACAATCTGATGTCTGCAAGAACAACATCTAAATTTTATCTATGAAACAAATGAAAATGCTGAGTAAATGTCCACACTTTAAACTGGATGAAAAGACATTTATTCATACTGACTCAAATGAAGCTGAGTTGATTTGAGCTTTTGGGTATAATTATTGACTTTTTGGTGGACTAATAATTTCTTTTTTCCAAGTTTAAGCTTAGATAATGTTTTAATCCTAATCTTCCTTTCTTTATTATTAAGCAATGCCTTCAACTCAATCACTAAATATGTACATGCAGTGAGGGCAGCGTAGGTAGGTCTGTCACAATAAACAATAAATCAATTAACAGCATGACAAATTAAAAGAAACTCAATTAAGTTTCATTTGCTTGATTTATTGTTTTTCCCTTTTTTTCTCTCTTTTTACCAAAAACTGACTGATAAAAGTCGCCAGTCTGGTGTTTTGGTCTCAACTATCCCTTTTTTTTCAAAAGATAATTTTGTTTATAGAGAAGTTGTAATTTATTATATTTGTTGTTTTCTACATTTATTTTGGATATTCAAAATATCTTCCAGCTCCAGTGTTTAAATGTTCAATAGAATTTAAAGTTTATTGATTTTTCAGAATGTGTTGTTGCATTTTTATACCATTATTACTATTATTTTACTTGAAAATGTTCTCAAAACAATGATGTTATTGTTTATCGCAATAAGCTCTGGGACAATTTATCATCCAGCAAAAGTTTTTACCGTGACAGGCCTAATCATAGGAAATTAAAGTACATTCATCTGGCCAGGTATGTAACAGAGATGCACAGCTTCAACGGGCAACACTTCAACTATAATATCTCATCAAATGCAATTCAATATATTGTGTAAATTCAGTAAAATAGGGAGATTGTCAAATACGTTTATTTAATTTACTGGATTTCTCTGTGTAGCATATCTGGTATCATAGTTTAGCGTTGATTGCTTTTATTCAGACATGTCTTATTTATAGTTCCGTTTCATATTTCAATTTATGCCCGTCTGCAACTGCAATCCTGGAGTGTCACTGTCCTACAACCTTTGGAAGAATCCCGGCTCTCCTACACACTTGAATCAAGTGACCAGGTCTTTGCAAAACTTGTTGGCATGCCAAAGAAGTAATTAAAAATTTTGGTACAGGTGCATTGGACCAGGAATGCATCCAAAAGTTGCTGAACGGAACAATAGTTGGAAACTTGTGACCGATCCATGTGGAGAGAAACAGACTTTAATGCCTTTTTGCATAGAACATCTAAGAAAGTTCAACGAAGCAAATCTTGAAATAAAACGACATGATGAAAGTCCCAACTTGATCCATTTAACAGACAGAAATTTAAACAAAGTCTAGTATTATGTTCTTGTCAAATGGAAGTTATTAAATTTGTCTCGACAGACTCACAGCCGGGAAAAAACAAAATTGCTACTTTGTCCCAGAAGAGGATGGGAGTGCACAGTAATCCTACATGAATAGGATCCGCGATGGATGCCATGATGTTACCTCAGTTCGTTCACAACTCAGCTCCTCTGACCTTATAAAATGTTCTCATTTGTCTACATTTCCACTGTGGTTACAGTTTTTCTTCTGTAAGTCACACAAACTGAATCCTGACAAACCTGAAACTTCTTTAAACATGCAAATGTGGTAAAATAAAAAAAAAAAAGCAGAAAAGTTTTTCTTTTTTTTTTTTAAAGTCTCGCATGCAAATGCTGTCAAGCACTGTGGAATTACAAACCATCAAAAGCAAGATCAAGTCTGAAAGAAGCTCCAAAGATCACATTCATCTTAGACAGAAACATTATTATAGTTTCCAAAAGATTTCTGATTTTTGACGTGGATTTCAAGTTAAGAATAGAGCAAGAGGAAGTGAACAAATGATTCCTTTTGTCATGTGAAAATCCTTGTGCCTCTCTGTCTGGTATCTTTCCCCTCACAAACACGGCTGAGCTAGTGAGAGCCCCACCACAAAACTCCCACCCTCCAATTCCCTCTGCTAGTACTGTATGATCCCAGAGTACCACATCCTGAGCAGAGAAACGCAATCGACAGCAATGCCTCCTTGAACTGGAAAATTGGTTACACAATCTGAACTCTTCGTCGACGACTATGCAGCTTGACAAAAATATTACAATCGCTGCTTTCATTGGAAGTCGAGCTGCGGAAAAGGCTGAGGTATTTAAAAAAAATCTAAATAAAAATCCCTCACAGAAAAATAGCAGACCACTTATCATGGGATGGGAAGGCGGTGTGATGTCTGTGCCAAGGTGAGAGGCTTCACAGCCAATTCCCAAAATACTCAGGGGAGCTTTTAGGATCAAGTATACACTGACCATAAGACAGTAGATTATATTAAAAAGGAAAAACAGCACTTAGAATGCAAAATAAATGTAATCATTAAAACACTAATGATGAAGACAGTTTACTTATTTTAATCCACCCAAGTTAAAGTGCTTTACAAAAGTATTCACACCCCTTAAAATTATCCATATTGTGTCACAACCACAAACGCCTTTAATATGATTTTATATGACAGATGAACACAAAATAAATTTAGAAATGGTTTTCAGATTTTTAAAGAAATCTGTATATGGACCCTTTAACTCCCAGGTAAACAATAGGTTTTATACGTCACCAAACCCGTAAACAGAGGCCATAGCTGTTTTGTGAAGACCTCAGTTTATAAAACCAAATTCCAAAGTTTGGACATCTTACTGAGCTCTGTTCTTTTCCTCCACTGAAAAAGGAAAGAGTTTGGCTTAACTGTGAACCAACCAAAGCATGGTTCTATTTCATCCCTACTGACCGCCAGAGGCGGTGCTTAAAGCACTGAATGATCACTCTTGGGCTTGCACAGGTTGAGAATCTTATACCGACATGGTCGCGTGTGACCCCCGGTGACACTGGTAAGTCTATACTGTATAGTCACGTGACAATGACAGCTCAGTCCCTTTTCATCTTCTCGCATGCAGGTTGAACAGGTGGTAAGACATTTGATTATGTGCTTGTCACTGGTAGCCTCGACACTAAACAGAGTGTCTTCATCTAATCTGACATACTCTGAAAAGACAAGCTGGGCAATTGGAAGCTGCCAATAAAACTTTACGGCTTTACTGGTAGCATAAAGAGGATGAAACACAAACACACTGCACTTTTTTAGATTTTTATTAATAAAAGCTTTAGAAACAAAGAGAGATTCCTTTCAATTCACAATTACGTACTACTTTGTTTTGATCTATCCTTTAAAATCCTCCCCAAAACATTAACATTTGTGGCTGTAGTGTGACAAAATGTGAAATTCCTGAAACAATCAGGCCTGGCTTTAATGCCAAAATGAACTTAGAAGTGCAGAAAAGCTTTGCAATTAGCTAGTTACAATTTGATAAATCTCTCTTTTAGCAACATAAAACTATAAAAATATAATTAATGTTTCATGTTTGATTGTGGTAAGATAGACTTAGTCTCAAAAAAAAGTGACCCTGAACATTTTGACACAAATCTCTTCGTATTTTCTTTTCTAGGTCTACAAGATGCTCCAACAGAGTTCAAACCCCCTGTCCTGTAGTAAAGCAGACCACTATGCATAAAGGGAGAGCACAATTTGGCAATGAAACTCTATAATAACACACAGACCAATGCTGAACCTTTTGCCAAGCAACTGGAAGGGGAAATAGAGGAGTATAAACAGCACTCACCGTGGCCAGGCTCGGGTTTCTATGGTGCACCGAGGCATCTTCTGGGCAGCTCACACACACGACATATCGCTCAGGAAATAATCGCAAATCTGAAAGCAGGCAGGGAAACAGCACACATCTTAATAATGTTGGCTTACCTCTAATTATCAGTCCATGTCAGACTGGAGGAATTGTGGTGAAAGCTTGAATTAACATCTACAAACTATTCATCACACAATGGGAGCTTAAATATATCCAGAACTTTATGAGCTGAGTAAACAACATAGAAATAGTTTACATTTTTACATTAACTCTGGGTTTTGGAGTAAACCTACAGTTAAACTGATTTCAAAAGGAAATATGTCCACTTCAAAAACTAATTTTGTTTTATGTGGCGCCATATAATTTTTTTAATATAAATCAAAGAAAAACAGATTTATGTAAAACCTAAGATAGACTCTTCCTTCAAGTAAACAATTTTGATGATGGCAAGTTAATGAAAAACAACACAAGAAAGGATTTAAAAAAATAAAAGGAATAAATCTCTAACTTTCCGGTTTGATTAATTTTGTCTGTAACCTTTTAATTGAAGGCTACATAGCTCATAAGCTTCCTTTCTAAATCCTCTGCTATGATTTTCCTCATGTGTGGAGGAGAAGTATTACTTACATGTACTATGTGTATGTGTAATATTAGACATCTACGCAACTACTGCAAAAAACTTTGTGACAATTTCTGGCAAGTACTGAAAGCACTAATAAAACGAGTCCGGACCCTTCTTTCCAAGTCAGGCAGTGTTGGTCGCAATAGCAAACACTGCATAGATGCGACATTTGCTTAGTTTTTATATTCCATTCTTCCAATCTCCTTGGAAACAATACATTAAGCAAGAGAGGTCTCATCACCTTTTATGTCCTCGCCCGAAATAGACCTTTGTAACAAATATAAGAACGCTCATGGAGAATGACGGATCCACTGAGATGACGGGGAAGAGAAAAGTGAAGAGCGATATCATGCAGTCCTATTGTTCAGCAAGATTTTTGAAGACTGAGGAGATCAGGAGATCCGGTTTACAAACTTCTAAAAACGAAGAGTAAGAGACTTCGACACAGTCGAGAGATAGTAGAACTCATTTTAATATTCTATCGTTCATGAGCAACATGCACTGCAGCCATTCAAGACCATTCAGAAGATGTTGCCTTAGGGCTGGGTGCCCCAAGCCCGACCCACACAATCATTCTACAGCTCTCAGAATGATTATGTACAACCCTCCAGTGTTTTTTGTTTCTTCTCTTTAGTGTAAGATCTCAGTAAAAGTTTGCATGTTCTCCCAGTGAATACATGGGTTCTCCGGCTTAGGTTAATTGGTCACACTAAGGTGTGTGTGCGTGTGGTTATTTGTCCTGTTGTGTGTGTCCCTGATGGACAGGGACACACAAAGTCCCTGGACCCTGTCCAAGGTGTATCCCACCTCTTGCCCAATGATTGCTGAAAATAGCAACCAGCCCACATAGAACACTGCATTAACAACTGGGTAAAGTTGATGGATGGAAATTATAATCTTCTTAAAATAGGGTACAAGGTCAAATAAAATACAGCAATTTTTAATGAAAGGGAGACCTTTGCGTACACAATTCATTAAAGGGGGGGGTTTATGTAAAGTTGACTTTTAGGAGCTTTATATCATGTTATAATGTTATCCCTTTATCAAAACATACCTGGAATGTTGCTTTAATTCTTATGTTGCTTTAATTCTTTCATTTATGTTTGAGATGCCTTTAATCTCTGGTGGCAACCGTTCAGGGTGCCTAAACGTTGGCTCTCTAAGTTTCACCTTTTTCACAAAGCTCCTCTGAGCTTCTACATTACAGAGCTCCCCTCCCCCAAAACCCCCAATCAGCACCTTCAGACTAGCAGCAGCAATTAGCAAACAACAATCAGCTGGTAGAACTAACAGCACATCTGCTTAGCTCATCATAGAAACTACTTCTCCTAAGAACAGTTGCAAATGTCATCATGGAGGCGAACCATGTCATGACATACTGAAGACAGAGCGTCGGAAAAGTAGGAGCTTCGTAAAGAGACAGACGCCAATTTCAAGGAGTTAAATTGCAAAGTCATGTTTGATATATATAACATTTTTTAACTGAAGGTACATAATACTGCCCCTTTTAACTCGGATAAATAAGTACAGCAAACATTTTTGAAGAGAGTATGACCCATTTTCGCTAAGTATAGTATAAACAACTTTCAGGTGACTTCAAGGATTCAAAGTTTAGACTTGTTTTAATCAAAGTGGCTCAAACATATTCTACACTAAATCAAGTTACCCAAATAGGCAGAAGATGCATCTGTGGTTCTCAAAACAACTTCACCTGCAGACCTGATAAATCTTTTATTATTCTCTAAAGGTTTTCAAGGTTTTTGGCAATTCAGTCTTAAAAGTAGGTTGAGATCTTGTACAAAGTTTGTACCAACAGATTTTCAGGTAAAAATGGTTGTGACCTTGCTTGGGTTTTCATAGTTTAAAACTATTTAACATTGACAATGTTGGGATGACAATATAGGTTACATTAAATCCTTCATGAAAATATGTTTGTGATATGTGTGCAGCTTTATTAACGGTGCACTAATTGTACACAAATTCATAGGGAAGTTTGCATTTCTTTCTAGTTCATACTGCTTTATGGTTTTAATCAGAAAACAATAACTACAACTGGGTTTCATGTTTAACTGGAAGATCTGAAACATTGCTGCTTTGCAATATTGTTTCATTGCCTTAAACTTGAACCCTAATTATCAAAATCTGCCTTAGATTTGACACTATTTTTAGTAAGAGAACAGAGCACTCAAAATGCACAATGCAGGGAAAAACATGAAGGAACTTGAATGGACTGAATTTTTGGGCCTTCACGATGTATTTGAAGTATCCTTTTTTTATAGAGTGAGCTGAAATATAAAATAAGAGTAATCTGCATGAGCATAATATAATTATGGATTTTTCTAGTCCACAATCACATTACATTACAATGCATGCAGGCTCAAATATATCAATACATCCCATCTGGATGAATGTGGCACCTCTCTCATACACTTGCAGCCATCATCAAGCTTCTGGGTTCATTCCTGTTGAATGAGTGATCACTATTCATGGCACAAAAGGTTTGCCTCTTTTGAGAACACAACACATTTTAAACAGAACTGAGGTTCGGGGTTTGGGAAACAATTTCAAGAAATTTGATTTCTTGATTCCAAAACGAGTTTTGATGTGTTTTTGGGATAATTGTCTTTTTGGAACACCCTGTTCCATCCAAGTTTTAATTATCCGACCTAAATTGTCGACCTTTGAACAAAGGAAATTAGTTTTGATGTTCAAAAAAAAAAAAAAAAAACAGCAACCACCCAAGTGCAGGCCTCCTATGAACAGGAAACTGCTGGCACACCAATGCCCACAGAGAAACCACTTTTACTTCATCATTGAAAGGCAGAATGCCAAACAAGAAATAAGCCCCCTGCTCCTAAAGAGATACGTTTACGATTGACTTGAATTTGCAAGTCAAATGCATTCTGGAGAACGTTTTATACATAAATACAAGACAAACACTGAGCTAGTTAGCCACAAACCCAGAAAGTATCTTTGGATTAGTGACGATGAAGCTTCCAGACTTAAGAACTCTGCGCAAACTATCTGGCTTGGTGGTGGCAGCATGATGCCACGGGCTGCTTTGCTAGAGGTTCCGATGCAGTGGAAAAATTCAATGCATGCCTCTAGCAGTGGCATCCAGTCAGGGGAGGCACTTTTTTGTGTATTATTTAAAAAAATGTTAAATGTTGAAATGTTTGCCCTGCTGTGTCTCACCTCTGGAGGTGCTTATGCAAGCAGCTGAGGCATGTCCATTGCCATCTCTCTTAATATCACTAATATACATCTTGGATTACTCATGCGCTACACGTGCTAAAGTTCCACAGTCTGTCTTGTGTATTTAATGAATGTAAGTGACATGTTTAGACTGATCGGCCATACATGCAAAGTGAAAAAACGAAAGGTGATGCAGAAAGTACAGGGCCGCACTGATAGGGGCAGTGCTAAGCCCTAGTGTTGAAGATATTTGTGGAGAAGGACAGGTGTGTGGACTTCATATACAAATATAGGTAAGATCATAAGTTGAGAAGAAATGAGATGAGCCATAAAAAATGTAAATAAACAAAATCTTATTTGACCATTTTGGTGTTATTTTTCTTGCTCTTCCATTGTTAAACTGGAATTAATTAAAGCACAATTAAAAGCTGTAAAAAAAAACAAACAACTGCATTATTTCAAAAATTTCTCAAAATCTTTTTAGGCAGAAGAACAAAACTTCCCAGAGAAACCTGCTTATTGAAATGAACATCTTTCAACTGTTATCAAACTTTCAGAATGTAATTATAATAAGAACTTCTTACAAATGCAATTTAAAACTAATTACATGTCTTAACGTTAGTTAACCACATGTGTAGGCCGTAGTGAACTCAGCAGACTAAGTTTCACAACCTTTGACCCCAGAGGACCAGGCCTAATTTGATCTGTGACGGACCTACTGAAAGAACCCGTCATTTTACTCTACAGCAGGTCACCGTTGTCTCAACATCCAGGCCTCCGTCCTGTGGGAGCAGATATTAACTTTACTGACAGGAAGAGAACCATGTTGGTCTCATGAAAAGGTGACCAAGGGTCACAGGCGCTATATGGGCCGTGAAGATAGATTCCCACTGCCCTCCATAGACAGTCGCACAGTTACTCTCTCTCTCCTACTCGCTGTAGCCTCTCAAGGGGGCTATTTTAACGGCTGTCTGTTCTCAACAGCACCCTAAGCAGGTAGGGACAAGACATAAAAACAAGTGGGGGGGAGAAAAATCAACACGAGAGCTGCAGATGACTTGCAAATTTCTGTGGGAAATTTGGCTGAAAATGAGCCTTTGAGACAATCCATTTCTGATTCTTTCAAATGGGATGGGGGTCCTTAAAGACATGTAGGTCACATACCCTGCTCGACAACACATCTGAGATTGGAGTGCCGCCTCAGGAAATTTGCCACAAGGTTGAAGTTTCCCCCTAAGAGAGGAAAAAGAGAGACAATATTTATTTCAGCAGGAGTGTGCCTAGAGGAGTTTACGTTCAGAAGAAGTTCACTGTGCAGAAAGATTTTCTAAACAGTGAGAAAAGTGGTTAATTAATAGATCTGCATTGTCTTTGCATTTTGTTAAGTTAAAACCACAAACCCAAAGTTTTTTATTGGGACTTTATGTGACAGAACAAAACAAAGTAGTAAACAATTGTAAAGTGAAAGGGAAAAAAAAAACGGTTTTCAAAGGGCACTGTCCAGTTTTATTCAGTTCAACTTTCCTGATACACCTTCATAAAGCCTGGATCAGCTAACTGTAATTCAATCTCAGCATAAACACAGCTATTCGATGAAGCCTGAGGGGTTTGTTAAAGAAGTTGGGGAGTCCTTTAAGCACTGTTAGGTTATAAAAAAAATATTCCAAACCCCAAATATCTCCCAGAGTTCTGTTCAATTCAGCATCTGAAAATAAAAGGGGGGTTTGGCACAACTGCAAAGCAACCAAAACATAGCTTTTCACCTCAACTGGCAGAGTAGGCAAACCTTGACATTAAAAAAAAGTGTCAAGAGGTGCCTAGTAAAGCTAGAGGAGTTGAAGTCCATAGCTCATGTGGGCGAAATCTAAAGGTTAAAACAGCTGTTGTTGACAAGTTTTGAACTATGGACTACATAGAATCAAAACTGCCACTGCGCATTAGGGATGTCCAGATCTAATCATGTGAGACTTTGGTCACGGGAGACGTGTAAATGAGTGGCTGGATCGCAACAAACATGTTTTGGTTTCACTGAAAGCCGGCTCCATGTAAAAGGGGCCTAAATCTGTAACATGGCTTGAGAATATACACTCAAACACTCAGCAGCCATTCCAGCAGAAATGAACTTTTTGCAGGAAAAGATGACTTCACTTCACAAATATGTGCTATTTTCTGAAGTTTGTGATTGTAATGTGACAACGTGCAAAACTTATAGGGGTGTGAATACTTTTGCAAGGCACTAAAAGGCATTTTTTAAAATTCTTCATTTTAATAGCATTTAAGTTTGGAAGAAACAGAAAAGTCATGCGTCGAGTCTCTGCTCTGGAATGTTTGTCACAGTGTTTAAGATGTACTGGGCAGAAACTGTGGCCTGTTGCCTAATCTAGCAGGAATTTGTTGACTAAAAGCAAAGGTCTAGCTGACATGCAATTCAGTTGTTCTTTGCTTCTCAATGCTGGGAAGCTGACGGAGGTTGCTTAGCCTTTGACACCCTCCTGGTACCCTCTCCACCTCTTTACACCCTGATAAACTAAACTGTCCTTAACTTTGCTACTAGTTCACTTTCTGATTTTGTGTCTTTATTTTCAGACTACAGCAATAGGGGGAGAATTTTGGTATTTTGCCTTCAATAAAAGGATTACATGTCCTCCGTAGTTTGAGAAAATCCTGACCTTTTGCACTCCAGGCTCTTTCAAAAAGTCCCTGGATAATGTCAAATATGCACTATGACTCACATCAAGCCCAAAACAAGGCTATGATTCGTTTCTGAAAACTGACATTTTAAAAGTAGAGAGCTAGGTTTTTTTTTTATTTTTGCTTTTGTATCTTTTGTTTTGCCCTTTGGCAACAACACAGACAAACATCCATACACTTATTTTAAAAACCTGGAATTATTTAGGGAAAGTCTCCTCCCAATGTTGGCTTACAGCTGAGACAAGTGTGTCTTACACAAACAACAGACAATACAAACCCCTCTGGCCCAGAAACAAATCCAAATAGGAAGTTGTGGACATTTCTCTGTGGCTCATAGAACAATTCACACCATTTAATTGGCTTTTTGTAAAAAGAAGCTGGTTTTCAACAATGATGACCAGCTTGCAGAGCCACAAAGCTGCCACAAGCTCAACTTTATAAATGGAATCAGCTCTGATCTCTTTTTTAGTGGCACTGCAGAAAACTAAAGAAATCGCAAATTAAATTTGTATTTAACTGAGGATAGAAAACAGCAGTTGATTTCTAAAAACAGTTCTATGACATCAATTACAGAAACAACTACACAGATGGCAGCAGTTGTGTAGTAGTGAAGATGCAGAAGATGCATTTCTGCCTTTAATTTGAGAAACTTCCACCGAGAAATAATCTTTAATAAACTCTGTCATGGCACAATAATTGCCCCCCTGCTGTTTAACCTTTCGAGGACAAAGTATACTCAATCTCAGTTGTCAGTGCAATATGAATGTATGCAGACATTATCATACAGTATTTCAAGTGCTATCCCTTAAAACTCCTCTATCCTATAATATATTTGGCCATTTGGAACAGGATTTAATTATCCTCCATGTATTAATCTGATACAAAGCTTTAGTGATCCTGATCAGAGAGCTCAGGGATGGTCTTGTGAAAATTGTTATGATGATGCAAAACAAAGGGAGGAGAGAAGGAAATGTGTCATTTGTCATCAACTTTTCCCTAGCATGAGAATAGCAACTATGGTTATTAAATTTTTGTAATTATTTTGTGACCCCAACAGTGAGTGTTGGTGATTTAAAAATCACCAACACTTCCTGCTCATTACATGATGGCAATATTAAATTGGTCCTCGTTCACCCAGTATTTTATTTATTTCTCGGTCATTAGAGTGACCAGTGGCTAAAAGAAAATGCCTCTGTGTCTTGTCATTTATACACCGAGGAAAAACAAAGCCATAGATTACTAAAAGATACTAGAAACTCTGATTAACTTAAAATAACGTTTGAATAAAAATAATTTACGGTACTTAAATTTTAAGTGGATTGTGAGAGGTATCAATAATTGTGCCAGTGGTGAATTTGTTCCTCAACATATAATTTCTTTCTCACTAAATAAATGTACTTAAAGGAAAGGTTCTCGGTGTAAAACAATTTTATTGTAAAAAAAACTTATAATTTTTAAAGTTTTTTACTCAACTTACAAAGGGTAGCACTCAATTTGTTCTTGTCATGGAGTTCATGGTGAGATAAAAACATCCTGTTTTCCCAGGTTTGTAATTATAATCCTCGCTATTCAGCCATTCCTTAAATTAGATTAGCCATGTAATCCAGGGCTGACTAATGTCTGAGAGATAAAATTATTTATTCAGTGAAAAAAAAATCCAAATGCTCCAGCATTAGCAGCATTGGGTTACAATCCCCTGCTCTGAAGCATGGCAAGCAGCCAAATAACTGTGTTTGCTGAAGAAAAGTTAGGGATTTACAGGAGTCTTTTACAAACCGTTTTATCACCCAGAATCACTCTGTGTAATTGCAGCACTTACAATCTAAAGCACAATTTTGTAGTATTGGGTGTGTATCACAACCTGAATTGGAAGCAAATTGCACTTTTAAATGTTTTGGTGTATTTCATCCTGTTTTAAATTAAGACCTTTCTGTTATAATGAGCAACAGAGATTACATGGAGTCAAATGCTGGGTTCTGTGTTTTGATAGGAGAATATTTGTATTTATTAATGCCTGCTGGGTTTTAGCCGCAGACATGAGTTATGATTTATTTTATATAGTGTTTTTCTTCCAGGGTTGCAATGCAACTGGTCTCAGTTTTAGTTGTTTTGGCAGAGCTGTAGCTAAAATCTAATGCTCGGCAAGTTATAAATTTAAACTGTATTAGAGTTTGAACAGGCTATGGCCATAACATCCCTGTTAAAATACAATTATTTATCATATGTCTCTTCCCGAGCACTTCAATTTCTTAAAGCTTAACATATGTTTATAAACATTTGTTTGATCTTGTCCTTGTCCCTCAGTCATTGCAATGACTGTAATATGTAATGAAATTTTTAAGTCCCCCTACATTTAAAAGGAACAAACTGAGCAACTTTGCCGCACTCAGTTAAGCCTTCCTGTTATCTGTTCAAAGTGACGGTCTCTTTCAGTCTAAAGGAACACTGTACATGTCTTTACATGTCATAGAGCAGACATTTTCCTTTTAAATAGTTTAAATCCTCTCATTGATTTTAAAAACCTTACAGTTACTCCAAATAACTAACTGTCTCGTCTTCCCTTAGTTACCACTTTTACAAAGGTGAAAGCTGACATTACAAATCTGATAGCATATAAATAGGAGCTAACTACTGAAAGAAAGAAAAAGATTTAAATGCCATCAACAGCCAAATTCTCTGTGGATTTCTACATGATCGACATCTGAGACTTTGCTGGGTTTAGTCAGCATGTTGGTGCATTTGTACTTTAAGGTGAAAATTGCTGAAATCTACCTTAGTCCCCCTTGTAGTCTTAATTTGTACTTGGAGGTTTCTCACAAATGCCATCCAGTATGGGTGTCAAGTGCATAGAAAGCATAAAATTTTTATTTGTTCTTATGACGGTTTGTATTTCATCAAAGCAACTCCACTTGTTGCAGTTTACAATCCTTTTTTGAAAGTGCTGTGATTACATAAACAGCTGATATATACACCACCTAAGGCACAGCTGAAATGGATGTCGTTAGCAGATCTAGTTCCGACTTTCTTGATAAACTGTAAGCAGCATAAAAGTTACAATTTATAAAACATATACATTTCTAAATCTTCATCTACAGCGTACCCCCTGGTATTTGCAGAAGATTAAGGGTCACAGCCACTTATGAATAGCTGAAATCTGCAAATGCTTGAGACCACTTCTTAAAAACAACAAACTACCCACACTAAATATACATTAATATGCATTAATGCAGACAGTGCAAACTGTCTTAGAACTACTACAGTTGCTAACATCTACAGTCTTACTTATCTTTGCTTTTTGGGGTACAGTCAGTCAGTAGCAAGAAAAATGAATGCCACCACCAGATTGGCTGCTTTGCGAATACCAGTCAATAGTGTGTCAAGTAGCATTGAGCCTAGCGTTTTTGTGGTTCACAAGCTGTATTTTTCATTAAATATTATAGATATGCACTATGGAAAAAAATATATCTGTGAATAGCCCAGTTTTATGAGTCAAGTTCCAAAAAAAAATTCACAAATAGGCGGGGGTTCAATATCATTTAAAAGAATCTATCCTTCTTTTAAACAGAGCATGACTGATAAGACAACTTGTTGGATTTAAGAATGTTACTAAGCATAGCAAAAGTATCTAAAACGCAATCATTTGGTTTCAAAAGTTACATCTGAAAAAACCACAAGACGTCTGCAACAGTGAAGAGTTGTTGGCTGTAAGCTGCAGCGTTAGCTAAAAAGAAAAGCACATCTCACAACAGCTGTCAAGCACTGTGATGGAAAGGTCATGATTTGACCTTTTCCTGTTAGAAGTGTTGCTGAGGTCCTCAGTATTGCCGAGGACCTCAGCAACACTTCTGAAACTCAATACAACAGCAGTAGGAGTTTAACCTGTAATCGGTGGGTTGCCGGCTCAGGGCCCCAGTATGTCCATCTCTGCCGTTGTCTCTTTGAGCAAGATACTTCACCGACCTTGCCTATGTGGCAGCCTTGCTTCTGTCAGACTGCCCCAGGGCAGCCATGGCTACAATCCAGTAGCTTGCCACCACCAGTGTGTGAATGGCAATAACTGATTTCCTTGTAAATCGTCTGAGTTTCTTAATAAAGTGCTAGATAAGTCTGATGTCACTTCATTTCATTAACATGATGTTTTGGACCAGATGATTAAAAAAAAAAAATCTGCTTTGTCATGATAAACGAAACCTTAAAAATGAATTGTCTACTAAGAAATGCTACCATAATGCTGCCTTATTTAGCTACACTGACTTGAAAAGCTTTTCTCTTTTTAGCTTATTAAACTACACAATCTAATAATAACAGACAAGCCACCATTCCTTAAATAGACTGTTATTAATCAAAAGGGGAAATAACATTAGAGCTCTCCATGACTATGTCGAGCATGTTTGTAGTTAATAGCAGCAATCCTTTATTGGGGAAAAATCTGATATGCCGTTACTCCTTAAATAGCAAGGCAGCGGTCATATATCACTTGTTCTGGATATCTACCCGGAGAGGAATGCAGATCCATATCTCTGTTTTGTTTTCTATGCTCATTCTGGGTCCGGGGGCCAGGACCTAAGCATCTTTCATTCCTCATTCATGGCTCTTATGTTTTCAGAGGCTCTGATTCAGGCTGCTAGACATTTTAGCCGCATGTCTTGCTTTACAACTGTTCTCACTGCTTTTCCATGGTAGGTTGAGTCTGCCAATTCCCAGGACAAATTTGACAGGGATGTCTGAGCACAGAGTTGGGAACCAGTGCACCGCCATGGCCTTAGACATCAGCTGTTGCTCCAACTTTTATAACATCCTGCAAAGCACAGAGTTGCTCTTGGCTCTCTGCCTGGGCTCTCTCGTGCTAAGCTTGCATACATGCTTCTCTCTCACAAACAGCTTGCTGGTGCCTCCTCTGGGAACGAGTGGCTCCTTTTTGCGGCAACTGCAGCCCACAGTGGTGCAATACCCAGATCTGCAGAACAGACATTTTAAAAGGTTTCATTTGTAATTCATTATAGCGAAGATCTTCTTGCTTAATTGTTTTGAAATCCAATACACAGCAGTATTATGACAAGTCCGTCCAAACCGTAAACAAGTCGGCACGCCATGTTTTCCAAAATGTGGTAGATAATATTGGAACCGCTCGTCTGAAGACGCTTCTGCCATCTTGTAATGAACCACAGGACAACTAAAAGAATAAAAAGTAAAACCTAGACTCCATTGGGTTGCTGCCAAGGCAAGATTACTGTACTGACAAAACACACAGGCACACACACACACTGCAGCTTTCACTCCTTCCTGGGAAAACAATGAGGGGAAAGAAACATCAACAAACTGAAAGCTATCCACAGCAACAAGGACAGTAAAATGGAAAAGACTAGAGTGAGAACCTTTCAGTTCAGGGTCAAAGGTAAGCCCCAGTGGGACAGACTTCATTAACTTCAGTCATATCCTGAAGAGATCATTAAAAAGGCCCTAGAAAACACTGTGGACTTCTTCTCATCATCTGCATTCCTGGCCGCCAGTGCTTTTGTGAGTAATACAAGAATCCATAAAAGATTCAACTTTGAAATAGAGGATTTTCAAAGCAGGTCCCAGCTTTGCATTATCATATTCGCCGTGGGCCCACAACTATTTTGTTTGTGCAAAACAGTAAAGCTTCAAAATCACTTCAATAATCTAAGATGTGAAATAAAGCAACACTTGACATCACCCAGAAATTTTCATTCTTAATGTCAAAGAAATTGCTGTTTCAAATTCTTTGGTAGGTTCTAAATAAGTTCCTGTACAGAGACAGGAATGTGATGCAATGTTTGTGTTATTGTCACAGTTTCGGGTTCCTAAACATTTTTTAGGTCAAAGTTCACACAGATGGATGAATTTGTATTTTTACTCAATTTGTGTTTCATTTGCTGTTTAATATCTCAGAATTTTATTCTTATTGTTTTGTTCTTTGTTTTATAACGGTTGGTGTAAAATATGAAGGACTTAGGTCACCTGCTGTTGTTTCTAAAAACAAATTTGACATCGACATAAAAGAAATTTCTACAGTTGTCTGGCTTAAGATGTAGAACCAAAAAAATATGACAGACGGTTGGTTGGTAGAATTAACTGGCTTTGGATGGATGAATGGATGGATGTTTTAAACCATGTGCTAGGAAATAAAACACAGAAATATTTCTAACTAACTTTTTCCAGGATTTATCCAGACCTGAAATATCTAAACCAAATTCTAGAGTTTTCCAGACTGTGTTTGAAGCCTGCATTACAGTAGCATCCATCAATGACTTCAGATTTCTTGTATTAACTAGATTTGTACCTCAAAACAGACAAGGGAGAGTTTACAGAAAGTGGACTGGATAAAGTATTCTTTAGAGACACTATTAAATATACAGTATTTACATTATTTGATCAGATAAATTATTAAAAATAACAAAAGAACCCACAGTCATGCTAAATAGACATCACATTACATCCCATCAGGGATATCTTCAGTTCTTGTGTCATTTCCTTTACTGACTTTTGCACTATCCACATTTCTATTGTCCATAGAAATGCAGCAAACTCTTTGAGAACAGGAGTATAATCAGCAGGACAGTCAGACACCAGTGCCTGAGAATCCTGCTCTTTTGACATCCCTGCTTTGATGTTGCACTCCCTCCCCCTGTCCTCGAGTGTGGGTGGAGAGTTTGGGGGCTTAGAGCAAGAGGCAGTGGAGTGGAGTGGTGAGGGAAGAGAAAGCCTGAGGAAGTTACCCATGTGCAAGTGGGGGCTTTCCTGGAAGGACATCACTCTCTCTGTGCAACTGTAACTACGGCCGTGGCGGAGCGCTGCGCCTTATCGCCCTGCGCAACGTCCACCTGAAACAATATTTGCGCATGAGTGTTCAATTTAACATTTGGGTGACCCCTTGATCGCAGTTACAAAATACGCCGCAGCATGGTAGCTCAGGCCAACCCATAATCCAGCATGTGACTAAAGTGGTGGGGAGCATTCTGGAGTGCAGAACAATTATCAAGGGAAAAGATGTTGTTTTTTTACATATATATATTGTACACACGGGAAGATAATCTAACGAGGGAAATTTATTCACAATACGAAATACTCAATCATAATTATACCTCAATCAGCCGAAAAGGCCACAAATCTTGCAAAATGTGGCCACCATTTATGCTTTAGAGCAATCAGAAGGAGGAGGACATTTTAAATCCTTTGGTTTGGTGGTGTGTGGAGCACTTAGTGGATTTAAGTTATGCACTGCACCGGCCTTTAAAAAACCAGAATGAAGTCGCACTGGATACTAACTCTGCTAAATTGAACATCATTAAAAATGCTAATTTGTACATAAACATGCAATAATGAAGTAAAGGACATGAAAATAAAGACAAGGAAGGTTCACAAGGTTGAAAACATTATGGTAGCAGACATTAAATGACTAAAACAAAACACCAACAGGAAGACATCTCATGTGCTCGTTTCTTTTAGAGCACAGCCCATCAACAGTGGCGTCCTCTCCAGCATTTCAGTAATTCTTGAAACAGGGCATTCTGGTCAGGCTCGGGTTCAACAAAGTGTGTGCCGTCTCCCAGACCAGATTGTGGTAAAGGGGAACAGTCACATGAATGTGATCCATGCTCAGGCTTAGGCCCTAATTACATGGGAAAAAAAGAGTGTGGTGTGACAGCTATGGTGGAGCTTGTGGTTATGTCCTAAAAGACTCCAGCTGACCCTGTAGAAATGTAGAAGGGAAAGTGAGAAAGAGATGACAAGAGGAGGACTGAGTAGCACAGAGACGGAGAGAATGGATGATGCATACGAACGAGATTTTTCTTGCTGTTTATATAAAACATGTGTCTCCCTATCTTTTAGTCATAGGCTGGTGACAGGTATGAAGGTCTGCAGGGCACTGAAGGTCCCTGTAAACTGTTAAAAAAGCTTTTACTTAAATCCCACAGAAGGTGCCAAAGTCTCTGGAGGAGGGGAAGGTCTGGCTGTACGGAGGGTAGTACAGCTACCCCCCTACAGCTACCCACCAAGAGAAGCATTTTACCCCTTAAAAAAAATAAGAAAAAAAATCTCTTTCAGCATTTTTCCAGTGGGCTACATAAAATCCAAATCAGCTCTAGAATCGAGCTAGTACGTAATACTGTGTAAACAACAAAAATGAGTTAAGAAATTTGAAGAGAAAGGCAAAATCCTCACAGACAGTCATGATGACAAAGGAGCACCACCCATCTTTCGAACTGAATAAATGCTACATTAGAACTACAGAATTCAAGCTGTGTAAAGCCTATCAGTAAAGCAGCAGACTGAAGGCTAGCTGCCAGAGCAAATAGTCTAATTAAGAAGCTAACATCAGCTTATTTTGCTGGTCTTGTGCTATGAAAAACAGAACAGCAAAAAAATGGATAATATATGCCTGTTAACTTTAAATTACCGCAAAATTTTAGTGGGTGTTTTTATTATAAATTTCTGCTGAAGTCCATGTATTAAGATAATCATACCCGTATTAATTGCTTTCCCATTTTAAATAAAAACAACTGCATTATGTTAATTGTGTTCATACTGTGAAATATGTTATTTTTACTCAGTGTAAGCATACTAAGAGAATCTCATACTGGTCCATACTTAGCCTCTTAGTGTAATAATATGGATTAGAGTTAGCAATGGAGTCAGATTGTCCTGTGTGTTTCTGCCTAGTAAGGCCAGAGGCTTACATGGAGGATTTAAAGAGCCACAGCAACACCACAAGCACCAGGGGGAAGGGGGTTACCCACCGAGGGGCCAAAGGAGGGAGGGCAAGTAGGGAGAGAGGAAGGCTGGATGGGATGGCTACTCTGATCAGGATCCATTTCCAGCCTGGGCCTTGGAATGCCTTTGTTCTAGTTACAGGTCTCCATTTTCCTCTCGTCCTAATCCCGGCCCGCCTCACGCCCAGTAACGGAGCAGGGGCAGGTAACTCTGCCACAGGCATGCCTCTCTATTTACAGAGCCTGCCCCCACATAGGAGCCCGCTCGCATATGTGGTCATAGATGAAGCAGCGCTGAGAGGAAGTCGAGTTTATGGAGGCTGTCACTACCCAATTATTTATGAGGCACTTATTTTGGGATAAATCTAAACAGAAGTGCTGTTAAATCTCCTAGTGAAGGATTGGCAGATATTAAACTTATACTAAATCAAACGGGATGGTATTTCTGTGCATTCAGAGCAGAGAAAATGTCACTTTGACTGAGATGTTTCTCCAGACTAGATCAACTGTTCCATCTTGGGGGCGTTAGGTTTTAAATAAGCCAAACTAAATTAAAGCTATAAACACATAAAACAAACAACCTCCCATGTAGTGCTCAGACATCCTCCACATTCTTTAGCAGAAGAGAGATGCTCCTACATAAACACATTTTCCTAAAGTAAAGATATCCAGCAACACATGCGCTTTCCATGCAACGTCCACGGCCAGGCCGCCTTAAGCCCCCTTCATAGGCCTGCCAAGAGGAGTCTGTGGTACACTGTGCAGGACTCGCAAAGCCCTCTCCCACGGCTATTAGTGACCATTCATCTGGGGAGCCTGGGAAAATGCCTCTCCAGCCTGCCGTGGCCATGGGGAAACAGGCTGGCAGGTGTTCCCTCCCCCTAAGCCCTGGCACCTGTGCAGGGAGAGGAGGAAGGACCCAGCTATGTCCTGTGCTCAGATGTACCATAGGTACCAGTTTGCCACAGCCTCTCCAACCTGACAGGAGACTAGGCTCTTAAACACAGCAATTCACTTTACCTGAGTTCTGCTGCACACAGAAAAGATCAATGTGGTGATTTCAGCAGACATCTGGTAATGTACTCTGGCGGTCTGAAATGGCCATTTAACTAAATCCGTGTAAAATTGAAACTCTCGGTTTACATTCGACCCACGGTAAACTACGGAATCAATATTGCATTACTTAAAATAAGCCTGAATCAGACTAAAACACTAATGTGTTGGATTAAACGAAAAGGAAAGGTACTTAATCACACACCACCTCTTAGATGCCTTGCATAAACAAGAACAGTCTGCAGAAAACAAAACTCCTGCAGAAAACTGTGAAACTTTTTGTCATAGAGCACAACCACAAGCTGCTTTTACTCAAATATCTTCCTGAATGACAAAAATGCCTTCCTCAAAGAGCAGAGGACCTATTATCCACTCATTTCGATCTGTAATTACACTGAGAAATGTGGGTGTGTTGAGCACAGTCTTCCAGGGAGAATGCATGAGGCCTCTCCCAAGTTCCTCTTCCCTGGGCTACTAAAGCCCAACATGTCCCATCTAGATGTCCAGGAGCCAAAATGTTTGGTGGGAAAACTTCCTTCTGTTTATCTCTCTGAAGGCACAAATAAATCACATCAGTAGGAGTTATTTATCAAGTCTCAATTACAGTAGCTGGGAGAAAAAGTATGGAAGAAATCTCCTTTTAACATCTGATAACGCACAAAAAGCCCTTAAATTATTATGGCACGAAATAGTTTAGGTACAGAGTTTTACAAAATATAAAAAAATTCAGCAGTGTTAATTTTGTAAAATTACCACAAACCTCAATGTGTTTTGTTTGAATTTTTTGTGATGATCAACTCAAAGTAGTCCATGATTGTTAGATTGAGGGGAAATGATACAAGATATTCAAATGTTTTTACAAATACAAAATCTGAAAAAGTATGACATGCTTTTTTTTTTCCATATACTTTGATGTCACTAAATGAAATGTACTCTAACTGCATTCAGAAATCGCCTAACTCCATCTAAATGCCATGAGAATTACTGTTTAACAGCAAAGGTGGAAGAAATTGCTCTGATCAGTTGAAACAGTACATGGCAGGTCTCCCTGCATCTCCACTGAGACTGGTGGCAGCATCATCCTGTAAGCATGCTTTTCTTCAACAGGGATGGGGAAGTTGGTCAGAATTGATATGAAACTCAAATCAGATTAACTGGAAGCTGGCTGCTACTGGAGATCATTCCTGCCCAAAGCATCTCCCTCCACAACAACTTTCAAGATTCTTGGGTGATGAGTGACAATATTTACTTTCCCTTTGGGATTAATAAAGTATTTCTGAACTGAATAAAATTTACACATGCTCTCTGTCCAGTCTGTGTTTCGCAAAGAACTTCAGTATGTAGGTGAGCAAAATCAGTAGACACATACCCTAAAATACTTGAAGCAATACGTGGATCTAAATATTGACTCAGAAGGAATTAAGTCAAATGGACGCCACACTTTTTTTCTTTTTTACAAAATACTGAAATATTTAACTTTCACATTTATTTTATAAAAACCCAATAAAATTCATTGCAGTTTGCAGTGTTGATGTGGAAAAGTTTAAGATTTACAAACAGCTATGCAAGGCGGTGTATATGTTAATCCAATCATCCACAGAGAAAACACTGATACAAATGTTTGCTCTGAAGGGCTTTGGAATGCTTTAAGCTGTTGATGGCTCATTTGTAGTGCCAACAGCTGAGGCTGCTACCCTGTTTATACTGCCCCTGTGATTTCACACTGGCACTGATTCAAACACTGCCTCACACAGGACCCACAATCACCACCGCAGCTCCTCTGGCCTATTCTCAGGATAGACATCAGCACATGACACTTTCTTCCTAATTCAACGACATACAGGATGTGTGAACATGTTTAGGCACACAGATGCCTCCTTCCAATACAATTCCACTGTAAAATAACTGAACTTTGCCTCTGGACAGTTTGATGTCAGGTTGGCATATTATCTGCTAATAGAACAGACAGGCTCTGTACTTAATATTTAAGGAGGAGGAGGGTCGAGTATGACGTCATGTTCCACTGGCTGTCTTCATTTTGGCAAATCTGTAGGAAGCTTAATAATTTTCGCATGCATATTTAACTGGTGAAATAGCGATGGCTCCCTTGTTCAAGCAGTGGGGTGAATCTGTGTGTAGAAACGTGGGGCTTCAGTCTGTGATCTTCATCATTAGAGATGTCTGTCTCTCCTCTGTCTGTCACTGGGAATACGAGTCAGGCATTTCAGTAACCGTACACTGGCAGCCTGTTCACACCTAGCCCAGAGGGAGGATATAAACTCTGCAACACAGTCGCTCCTCTGACTCCCTCCATTCGTGATCCGCATGTAAGTAAACATGAACAAGAAAAGAAGGTGGCAGGTCACAAAAATTAGTCCATAATTGCAAAATGGAAGGAAAAGGCTAAGTTTTCCACAACAAAAAAAATTTAAAAGGTGGCATGCATTTATGCTATCCCTTGTGAGTCAGAGCTGCAAGTCTTTTAAGGTATGTCTGACTGAAAAATTGCCCTATACTCAGATTGGATGAAGAACATGGGTAAACGGTAATTTAGGTTTTTTCACTCATGCCACACATTCTCAATTAAATTCAGGTTTTACTTTGACTGGGCCATTTTAGCAGATGAATATCCACCAATCTAAACTGTTTCACTGCAGCTGGAAGGTGAACCTTTGCTTCAGTCTCAAGTCTTCTGACACCTCTAACAAGTTTTGTTCCCAGGATTTACCTGCATTTAGTTCCACCCACCTTTTCATGAACTCTTACCAGCTTTTCATGTACCTGCTGAAAGAAAAAAAAAAAATCACATTCCCACAGCATGATGGCCTTTGCCATGTGTTTATTTTAAGGATTAAGGTTTTGGCATAGTGTGCAGTGCTTTGCATGTCAACCAGTTCCCGTTTTGTCTCATCTGACCTTTTTCTTCATGTTTGCTGTGTCACCCACACCTGGCTTGTGACAAAGTTTAGACTAGACATTTTATAGCTTTCTGCCAGCCATCGCTCAAAGAATGCTGTATCTCTCGCTTGCTTCTCAGAAAAACATTCTCTAACAAAATAAGGTGGCCCTGACAGAACAGATGCGTTCATTCTTAGCTTAGATTACACATTTGGATTCTATTTACTCTGCTAATAAGTTGTGACCTCAGTTACACTGGATTTTATGTAGGGTTATTAAAGTAACGGTCATATGAGTTTCTATGCAGCCCTTATCAGATTAAAAGTATGTTTTGAAATTTATTTCCGCTTCATAATCATGCCCTACTTTGTGTTAGTCAATCACATAAAATCCCAATAAAATACATTGAGGTTTGTGGTTGTAACATAAAAAGAAATGCAGAAAAGTTCCAAGAGGAACATCTTTGCAAGGCATGGTGCATGTGTATGCGTGAGAGGCAGAGATGCAGCCAGAGGAGAAACTTTATGAGATTGACTGCCCTGTAATCCCACTCCCACAGTGCTGCACCGCTGAGTGAGCCCAGTTTAACAGTGCTTAAACGCTACCTGTAACAAATGCGTCTGTCTTACAACGCGCAGCTGGAGGTTCCTTAAGTGCTAGCCTTAGTTGGTGCTTCAAAGTCAAGTCTGCACGTCGCTGAGGGAATGTGCACACATTTAAAAAAGAAAGAAAAAGAAGAATAAGTGACCTTAACTGACTCACATATCTGCATAATTTGTTGATCATGCTCAATGACTGTGCAGGCAATAGCAGCTGTTTTTTTCCACTCAAATACAAGCATGGGCAGAAAGAGTCCACAAATGTCCCACCAACAGGATAGAAACCAACGCTTACTGCTTTAACAGATTAGCATATTGTATGAACAAACATGGAAGACATGCCAAGCCAAACAACGCAACACAATATAAAAAGTCTCATATCAGCGCTCGCCTCCACGGGTCACACCCTGGGTGTAGGACTCCGCCGTGTCCCGACTGGTTGTGCTGTCTTTACACCCACACATCTCAGAAAAAAAATGAACATAAAAAAATGGTTTTGACGGTTTTGTGATTCCTTTCCCATCCTGCTCATGATAATCGTTTCGGCACCATAATTTAATGGAGTAATGGTTTCCGTTAACAGTCAAAACAAATCAATAACCTTGCAGTTGACGGAAGACACACCTAAGACAAAAATGAAGGAAGGCAAAGACGACTTTATTTTGGAGGAATGAGGAAAAAGATTCAGGCGATTAGATTAGGCGGATTTTCCTTAGTTCAGACCTGATCAGTGAACTGAAAACCCAAATTCGCCAGCTAGCCCCATTCATTTAATGAACTCAGCCCCTATTCAAAAGACAAATGCATCTCTCAACAAAATGTACTTCGTTTAAGCTTAAGGTAAGAGAAGTATGTATTAGTGCAAAAATTAACACACCTGTAAGAAACCGAGAAATCAGTATCGGACAGAGAGATCATGATCGGTGCATCTCTCTGGATTACCTCTCACAAAGAAGGCCGAAGCAGGGGCCAACTCCTTCTTCTGTTTAGCTTGTCTTCTAACATGCAGAACCTCTTCATATTGTTTAACCCTCTGGTCCACTGGGTCACGAACAAGGGATGCAACCTCCTGCAAACGGCAGAAATTTGCCATATAAATGTAGGTAAGCTGCTAGGAAAGGTTTGAATTTAGAAATAATTGCGGCAGGAGTCAAAAAGCAGAAGAGAGGAAGTTCTACATGACAGCTAAGTACAGGAACTGTACAAGTGCCTGAAGGAGAAAAATTACCTTTTTTTTTTTTTTTCCCCTTTTAACTTATTTACTTTCTTGGTCTGTACCTCAACTTGGTCTGCGGTAAACCAGCTGGTGGACTCTGGGCTCCCCAGGGGTAAAACATGTAGATCCACCAGCACAGCAAAGTTCCCACACTGTTTTACAAAGAGAGGAAAATAGTCACAGGTTGTTGAGCACACAGGGAACAAAGGAAATCAGAGTGTAAGTGACTGACAGCGAGGCAAACCACAACGACCTCCCGTGTCCTCAAACACAAGCCCCAGGCCACTCACAGCATCAGTCCCCTCCCTCTCATTTTGCAGTCTTGCTATCTTTGCAGATCTCTTTACACAAAAAAGATATGACCCTGTCTGTTTCCTCATATTTTCCATCTCACAACACAAAACTATTTTGCAATAGAGCTCTCGCCTCCAGCCACAACAGATTGCAGAAAGATGCTTGTTAAATGCAAAGGTTTTCCGTTTACTCTCCTTGCTTGCGAAGCATTAAGGAAAAGGCTACAGAGTTGACAACAATGAGCTTCCAAAAGTATTCATACCCACATGTCTGTATGTGAAAGCCACAAATCTCAATGTATTTTGTTGGGATTTTACCTGATAAACCAATAAATTAAAAAAATGAAGGGAAAAGGAAACAGTGTTTTATTTACAAATAAAAACAGTGGAATGCATCTGTAAGCATCCCCACTTCCTTTATCCAAAGTCATCTTATAAATCAATTGAAATATAAATACAGCTATTCTGTAAAGGCCCCACAGAGCTCTGTTCAATCTATTATTTGAAAATAAAAAGAAGATGATGCAATAAAAATTTACCAAGACACAGCTAACCACCAAAATTCAATCTGTGAATTAATCAGAGAAGCAGCCAAAAGGGTCATGCCAACTCTGGAGGAGCTGCAGAGATCTACAGCTCAGGGGGGAACATCTGTTCACACAACTATTAGTCCTTTACTTGGCAAATGTAAGCTTTATTAAAGAGTAGTAAGAACAAAGTCTTTGTTGAAAGAATGCCTTTCTTTCGTTGAAACTTTGAGCAATTAAGGTTTACCACGATGAGCCATGCAGGGTACACAGCAAACAGCCGGAAGAAAACACTCTGGCCAGATGAGACTGAAACTGAACTTTTCAGCCTACATACAAAACCCAATGTGTGGTGGGATACCAGTATGGGCCAGAAAACAACATTCCCACCAACACAGGATGGTGGTCGCGTTATGCAGCGGGAGTGATTTGCTTCAACTTGAGAAGCTGGTCAGAGTTGATGGTAAAGGTGGATGGGGATAAATGCGGAGAAGGAAATCTGTCAGAGGTTGTAAGACAGTTATTGCTGTACTGAAGCATAAACTTCATGTGCAGACAAAACTGCAATAGAAAAGTTTAGTTAAGTGTTAAGACAGTGTATTCAAATCTAAATTAAATAGACTACAATACCACAGAACAGAAATATTCCATATTGTCCCATTGTGGGGAAATTCAGACGTACCAGCAGCAAGTTACAAATAAATAAAATAAGAACAAGAAACTGAATAGTAGGTGCAACAGCAAAGGAAGTAAAATACTATAAAGGTATTAAAACCAGTATAATTCAGATCCAAAGAAATTTGCATTTGAGTCAAAATATTTAAAAATGTACAATACTTCTGCACAAAAAAACAAAAAAAAGCATCAAATTCAGTTTAGACGTATACTAGAAAATTAACAGATGCGTTTTTAAAAAAATATTGATTAAAGGAGGGCTAAATCCAAATGCTTACATCACATTCCAGATTTTTATCTGTAAATAAAAAAATAATAATAATAATTTATCCTTTTCATTCCACTTTGCATTATTATAGAGTTACTTCATGTTGCTTTATCACATAAAAGTCAACTGAAGTTTGTTATTATAACATGAAAAGATGTGGACGATATTTAATAAACAGGCAGGCAAGGCGGACAGACAGCTGTTCCATCTTTCTCAGGCTAAAACGACTTTGCACATCACTGCAAAAGCTGCCGGCAGCAGAGAACAACTGGATGTGAGTCTCGTGTGAACTTCGCCTTTCCCTGGACGAGGAAGTAGCGGATGGACCTCGACCACCCACACCCCAGACAGAGGAGCAACCACCGTTGCCCCCAAAAACCGAAAGTGACACTTCAGTGAAAACAAAAAGATCCAAGTCCTGACACGGATTCCAGGCTCCCTCTGCAGACCTGGGAAAGAGCAGTACTGACAGCAGAGCTACTGGTTTTACAACAGAGAATGTTTTTCCAAACTCAGGCCTTTGTTGTGAGTCAGGCTTGTCCCCTGAGCTTCAGGACCCCAGACAGGATGACTAAATGTCCCAACTCAGACTGAAGGGATGCTCCTCTGACCTTATTCTCAGGATGTTAAGAGAGGTTGTATAAGGAAAGGCTCTGATACTGCAGAATTTACTCTGCTGCCTTTCTCACAACTTTGCCTCAAAACATTAAAAGGAAATACTGATGATCTTCTCTGCCGTCATAAAACTAGAGCTGGGCTGTGAATGTTTAGTCAAATTGTACAAAAAGCTACATAAAACCACCGTCCAAATAGAGCTGCCAAATATTTTGCATATTCTTCTTCCCATGGGAACGTTTCCAGTTCTCATTGTCTTTCTGTTAGAAAATTAATAAAGTGAAGCTGCTTCCTAGTTTCCCCTACAAGCTCAAGAAGAGGAGAGGGCGCCCCCATATGACTGTTCGGGGAGCGTCTCTATTTCTTCTACAGAATATTTTCCTAGGGCTCTGCTGTGTAGATGCATAGTGAAAACACAATGCTTTATCTTTGTCAAACTTTCAAAGGGCTGAGAATGCTCCTAAAAAAAAAAAAAAGGTCCCATGTTATGTGCCATATTTTTTTATGCATGCATCTTGTCAATATCAGCTCATCCCCAAAGAATGAGTATTCTCTTCATGTTGTGACCTTTGTCTCGCAGCGGTCCACCGGTGACTGGTGGCCTCTGACGACTACCCATGCATGGGAAAGCCTAGCAACAAAGGGTCAGACCTTGTCAATCAAAGAATGGACCCCAGTAGTGGACTTGACATATGCAGAGTGGGATTCTCATACAAAGTCTCAAAAGTCTGACTTTTAAAACACGGGAAGAAAAAGTACGAGACCAACGTGGATATAATCTTTTTTCTCACCTTTACTCCATTAGTGGCAAAAAAAAAAGAAAAAGAAGATGTGAAAAAGGTGCAAAACATGGTTTCATAAGCATGCAGAATAGTTTAAAGTAGTATCTATTGATTCATGTGTTACTTTTTTGACACCAATTGAAGTGAATTTTATTAACAAAAAATGCCCTGCTATTCACTCATCTGCATCCTTCACTTAAAATCAGAAAGAAATCAAAAAGATGGGAAAGCCTAAAGAAGTCAGCTAAAACATCAAGAAGAGAATTATGAAGCTGAACAAGTTTGGTTCTTTGGGAACAACTTCCACATGCTTAAAGGTGCCACATTCATGTGTTCAAACAATTATATGCAAGATGTCATCTATACTTTGGTGTAGGCATCATCATGTCTACACTTGCTCATGAATAAATTTCTGGCATACTCTTTATGCCAATATTGTGGCAATTAGTAAAGAGAATTATCCAATTCTAACTAACCTGAAACAATAGATATTTGTAAATTCAGAAAGTGAGGGGAAGAATGGGTGTGTGTCTTTTTGTTCGATGTATGTAAACTGATGAACAACTTATGGGTTTCAGTTAAACCTCTCCAAATCAAAAGAGCATTAAAGAGTGTAAAGTTAAAGGAGATTGTGCAGCAAGCTGACGCGTTTTCTGTGCTTCTCATTGAGCGTTTCAGGACTGAAAGGCGAGCAAAAACTCAGAAGAAAGTTGCTGTTATCACATGAGATCAGGAGATGAGACGCAACTGGGAACTGGATGCTGATGATCAACAGTGGTCTGGCCTCTTGCACAAAGCAGCATGTGATCCTACAGACCTCTCAGAAACGAGGGGGGGTGAGTTAGTCAGGAATGCTCACTAATGCAATCATCCTAATGAGAAACCGATTAATTTGCAAAGCAAAAGTGCCGGTTAGAGGAAGGAACAGATTTATGGCAGGAGTGCCCATCCCTGAGCTCAGACTGTGCTGTTCATGTGAAGCTACTGAAGCGTTTTTAAAAAGGACAATTGTGTTGAGTCGAGTGGGCCAGATAACACAAAAAACAGCCAAATCTAATTTTACACAAAGGCTCTGACTACAATCTGATCATGTGGGCTAATTTTGTCAACTCCTAGCACAAAGAATGACCAGTGGTCTCCTGGCTGAACTATGCCATGACCTATGACCCTGTAAATCTTTGCGTATCCCCTATGAGGCCCAAGTAAAATGTCCCTGCAGAGTCTAATGAGACATTGTTGTATATTGAAAGGGATTTGAATTCATTTACTAAAGGGGAAATACCCCGCTTACTGCTGAATATTAAGACAAAACAACCTCAAAGCTCACTTTAATGGAATTATAATTATCTTAAGAACACCCAGAAGCTTTCTAAATCTAACCAAGACAGTTTAAGAGTATTTCCACTTTGTATAGCTGGTTTGACACGTTTAAGGCTCATAGCAACTGTTGTTGTTTTGATAAGGCAGTAAGTTGTAAAGGAAGTGTCTCTATTCAGGCTTTCTAAAGTGGACCAGCACTGCTTTGTTTGCCGTCCTGCACCAGCCTTCAAAATTCCTGAGCAGAGGTAGCGAGACGCGCTACTTAATACCAAATCCTTTATTGTGCCATCTTTTGTGTGCTGTCACTGAATAGATGAATGGGACTGAGTCTTCCCGCAGGCTAAGATTACCGTCTTTATACTTTGTGTCCTTGCTGCCAAAGTGATCAATATTACCCAGTGTTTCCCAAAAGTGCCCCTTCAACTTCAGCTTTTTCACACTTTGAATCACATTCCAAGCATGAGTCTTATCTATTTTATGACAAAGTACTGCATCATTGCAAAATACAAAATGGGTGCCCTGCGTTTGGTGCAATTACAGCAGCTTTGCACATCTAGGGACTGAAATTTTTGCTCATTTTTTGCAAAACACTTCAAGCTTGATTTTTTGATAATTTATTTCAGACAGACATTTCACCAACAAAACATAATAATAATAAAGACTTTCATGTTTCTATGTGTAAATACAATATCTTACTATCAAATTTACATACTCAAATACATGTAAATACACCACTTATTCGGTTACTGTGAGTCTGAAAAGGAGTATGATGAAGTTTAACTTATATAATCATAACCCTTTTCCATTCAGTAATTCATAGCATAAATAGTCTTCCTGTTTCCAGAATCCTTTCCAAAAAAAAGGATACTTCATCAACTTGGACAGTCTTGCCACTGGTTCCCAACTGGATCAAGCTCTCAACTTTGACTAGGCCATGTCTAGGGGTTTTAGTCTCCCTGGAAGGTAAACTGCTGCTTCATTCGTAGCTAGTATTTTGCAGCCTCTAACAGATTTTCTTCCAGGATTGCCTTGAATTTAGCTTTAGCTCCTCGTCTATCTTGAATCAATTATTTAAAAAAAAACAATCAACTAATTTGGTAATTGATTAATCTTTAACTGGATTATACAGACTAAATAAAAGCCATTTGCTAGAAGAATTTTTTGCTTCCTGTTTCATTTTTTTGGTAATGTAAATTTATCAAAATAAAGTTAATTTTAGTCTGAATCGTCAGAGCAGCAATTAAGATAAAAATATATTCATATTGCATTAAAGATAAAAAACAACAAAAAACTTCTTTGCCTATAAAAATGTTCTACCCAGATCTCTTCTGTTAAAAAATAGTCTGCTGTTAAGCACCTTTTGCTCAATTTTTAATCGCTTGATCAAAAAAAAAAGTCAACTGATCAGCCTTACACTTTATTGATGCTACGTCGAGCAGAAAGGGCAGAGCTTTTCACATGTTCATGATAGAAATATATTTTTAGCTGTGGATGCATCCTTTACTACAAATGATCAAGCGTTCACTAAAGGGATGCTATGCTATTGCATTCTAAGCAATAAAATGTAAATTTTATAACTAAAAGAAATATATTTGCATCATTTATTATTGCATATAAAGGTTTGAATGAAAAATATGCAGAATGTAACAATATTTTTATCCAATTAATCACCAATTAATCATCAGAATAATCAATTACTAAGATAATCGTTAATAGTTCAAAAGGCACAAATGAAAGTCGCAGTAAGAATCAGAGACTAAAGTTGCCTCTCCACAGGAGAAAACACTCTTACTTCTGTCTGCAAGCAAACACATCCTGACTTCAACTTTCTGATGGCCACTTTGCCTTTTCTAGTCTTCAGAGTTCTGGTGTGTATCACTCTCAGTTCCCAGAACACTCTCCACCTTCCCTTATCTCACTCCCAGACCCGGCTCTCCATCCTCCTGCCTGAGCCGCTTTGAGTTGGGCACCGGGCCCAAAATCTGGGAGCAGCTTCACCCGCCTCCCCACCTCGCTGCCCTTTGCCACTGCTATCGAACAGTATAAGAACCAGACCTTCTCGGACTGCACTTAGCTCAGAGGCTAACACTAACCAGCCACAGATGTTTACACTGGGAGGGAAGGGGCTGGGGATGCAGTCTCACTCAATAAAACTTGCATCTCCCCCTCTCTGCCTTTGTGTCTCTCTTTTTCTGACTCTCTCTCTCTTTGCAATCTGCAGAAAACCCAGGGGAGCTCTTAGAAGTGCAGGCTTGACAGACCTGCTTTTTGGCTTTATTTGCTTCTTTCCCAGCTCTCTCTTTCTCTCTTTCTGTGCAGTGAGTCACCTGGGTTTCCCCTAAAAAAGAACAACTTTTCTCCTTTCCAATTTCTTAAAATGGCCAAACTACACAGAAAACGTGAGTCTTAACTAACACAGACCCAAATGCTATTTAAAATCGGCGGACAGAAGCGTTCCGCCTGAGTGCAAAACTCCTTTGATTCATTCAAATATTAGCACACCTGAGTCCTTTTTTATTTGATGACACAAAAAAAGAGAGAGACACAACCCAGGAGTGGAATTTCAGCAGCAAGAACAGACAGGAATATCTCCAGGTAACAACTCAGCAAACAAAGCATAGGCATACACTGGAGAAATTAGAAGACAGAAATAACAAGCTGGGAAGTGTTGGGTCCCATTTGGAAATATACAGAACCTTGCAAAAGAATGTTTGCCACATTTTGTCCCGTTACAATCAGAAACTTCAAACAATTAATAAGGATTTAATGCAACATGCATTTTTTTTTTACAATCTCTTTTACCCTTACACCCATAAATAAAATGCATTGCACTCTGACAGGACTACCATGGATCACCATATTTATACACAGTGGGAGCAGCATCATGCTGCAGGGACAGGAAAGCTAATTAGAGCTGTTGAGAAAACGAATGGAGCTAAATAAAGGGCGAACTTGATAGAAACCCTGTTAGAGGCTGCATTAGTCTGGAGACAGGAAAGGAGGTTCGCCTTCCAGCAGAACAACAACCTTGAGCCGAACAGCCAGAGACACAGTGGAGTTGCTTGGATTGAAGCATATTCATGAATATGAAGATTGAGCAAAGAGTTCAGACTCTAGATGTGCAAAACTGATAAGGGACTTCATCTCAAAAGACATCTTTTACTTGTAACGTGACAAAATATGAAAAGTTCCATGGGTATGAATACTTTTGTGAGGCAAAAGTGCAGCCAAAAGATGGAAAACTGATTAATTTTTTTAATCTTTTTGTTTTGCTTTGTTTTGTTTCATGAACCTGGGAAGAATCAAATTGTTTCCAATCGCAAAAATCTCAAGTATTTTGCTCGATGCACTATGTGTGGTCCTCTGTGAGCTCATCTACAGAGTGACAACACTGCGCAGGACATAAACCTCTGACATTAAACTGCTCTGCAATACCTCAAACGGTTTAGTTTCTAAAAAAAAAAAAAAAAAAAGGAAACATCTCGGCCTCAGACAAGAACTTGGGGCGGCTGGAAAGTCAGCAGTGAATAATGCTAATAGAAGGCAGATATGCTGCAGCAATGTCCTGCCAGACAAGCAAGCACATCGGTGGATCACGTTTTTAAGCCTGCAGGCCCCCTTTTCAGGAGGTCTGAGAAGTGGCAGGTCACTATATAGTCTAAGCCCTTTTAAGAAGGAGCATACCAGAACTAGTGCAGCTCTAGAGATCCACTGAGGGAGCAGCTTTAAAAACACTTCAGGGAGACAGAATCATAAAACAACTGAACAGCCTTCTTAACGTGGCTAAAAATTCATGAAAGTTCCTCAGAAATCCTTTGATAAATATTATGCTATATAGACAAGCAACACCTCAGCTCAACAGATTTTCTAAGTATTTAAATCATTAAAAAAAAAAAACTTGTTTTGTCTTATGAGAAGTCATGGGCTGAGCTTTGGCTGCTTTTGTTTGAACTGATTCATTTTAACATACTTGTTCGTGGTTAGTTGGTTAAGAGTGGTGGAGGCTGTGCGCATTTTCTCAGGCCGACTAACACAACAGTATCATTATGTGCCAAGTGGGACGGAACATTCCTTGAACCTTCAGGGTTTTACTCTCCCACAACCAGCCAGCGGGGGTGGTGGTGGGTTAACCCGTATGCAGGCATGCATATGAAACAAATAAGGAGACTGAATCCAATATCTGGTCAACTAGGCGCATATAGCATTAGGGAGGATGTGAGAGATCAGCGCAAATGTCTGCAGCCCTCATCCAAGCCTCTCAATAAATGAAACATCAACAAAAAGAGAGAGCAGCAGCTTTTCCTGCACTTAACAAAAACATCTGACGTGCATTATTCCTGAGAGAGAAACTGACTGAGGATGAACTGAAGCTTTTTTTAATAGAGCCAGTTTCTCTTGTGTTGGATGCTTGAGCCCTTTAGCAACAGGATCAAGGGTTAGTCAGTGAAAATTGCACAAGGAGATCAGACACTTAAACACGACAAAGTGGGGAGAAGCTGAAAAGCATATCTGTACTCCCCTCTAGTGGACAAAGAAAAATCATCTAAGAAGAGAAGAAAAGCTGTCCATCCTGCTTATCCTTAGAGTCTCAGGTGCCTCTCTCCAGCAGTCACTGAACAGGTCGCCTGATATTTTCATACCCGACATAATGCATTTCAGAAAATGATTAATCGTTTTATAATGTTTTTAAACACAAAGTCTAAATTTAATTTGTAATCAGCCTCCTTTACTCAAATACCCTTAAAAATCCAATGCAAGCATCCAGACCTAAATCAGTTAGTAAAATGAGTCCAACTGTGTGTAATTCAATAAAACTCCAGCTGTTCTGTGAAGGCCTCAGAGGTTTGTTAGAGGTCAGCATCACAAAGACCAAGAAACACAGCACACAGGTCAGGGATGAGAAAAATTTAAAGTAAGGTTGGGGTTTAAAACATTATAATATCTCACAGAGCACTGTTCAACTTATCATCTAAAAATGGAAATATTGTGGCACCAAATGCATGCCCTTCCAGCTAAACTGCCAGGCAAGGCAAGGCAGGTCAGTTGTAACAGAGGCAAAATGCGATCCTACATAATATTGACTGGTGCTGATTATTTGTGTACCGGTACAACGAAGACTGAATAACTATCCACTTAATCAGGCACTACTTTTTTTCCCCAAATCAAAAAAATATTACATTTATAGTAGCAACAGGACAAAAAGTGGAATGGTCAAGTGCAAAAAGTTTGTCAGTTATCAAATGGTCTGCAGAAAAGCCATCATTTTGGGATCAGATTATTTTTTATTTATTCTTCATTTTGAAAATATCATCACAATTTGAGAAATTCTAACATTAACTCTGCAAGGTGTCAAATGATAGATTTGTTTTTGCAAATCAATGTCTGAAAAAAGTTTATTAAATGTGATAGACATGCTCCCTAACATCATTTTTGTTTCATGGTACACGGGGCTCTTTGGGTTTGACTTACTCTACCTACCTTGATGACAAACTTGAAGGGAGACATTGCTTCACACCACCTGTCAACAAGAACACAGCTTGAATTATGTCTAAGGTGTTGGCCAAAGATCCTTACAAATACCTTTAAAAGACACAAAAAGAAAATTACTTCTTCATAAATTTAGTGGAGGACAAACTAGCACAGATTTGAGAAATCTACTTCTCAGTACCGGAAACTGAAAAGTAGTTTGTAGTTGTGAAAACTACTTCTAGCTGAAAATCTAAGATTTAATAATATTTATAGAAAAAAATACAAGACAGGGAAAACTATTTTTTAAGTACTACATAAATTATGCTTATTTTAATTATAAAAAAAAAACTAAAAGGGCATCTCCAATGCCCTTAAACTAGTCTGGACTGAAATAATCCACAGTGATTGCAAAGTATTGAAATTATATTTTTAAGATGCATAACATTTAAATGCATAGCATTTTAACACCATTTTTGCAAGCAACCCACCTTATTAGATGATCCAGTTCTAGATTCTTCTGTAAAATGTGCACCGAGTTGTTCTACACCTCTTACAAATACCCTTAAAAGACAAAAAAAGGAAATTACTTCTAAAGAAATTTAGTGGATGACAAACTAGCACAAATTTGAGAAATCTAAGTCCTATGTTTGTTTTTTAACACAGCCTCAGAATTAACATAATTTACATAATTGTGAATATACTCATATAAAAATTCACACAGCTTTTTTGTAGCTTTACAACACTAATGAACCTCGGTATTTCAGAGGTAACAGGTCCAAGAGCCATCACTCAGCCCTCTGCATTGTGACGGCCTTGAGCTTTTTGGGGATCTCAAGGTGTTCCGAGGCCAGGAGGGATCCACAGTCTCTCCAGTGAGATCCAAGTCTGATACAGGGGACTCTTCCAAAGGGACACACCCGGCAAACCAAAAAAGGAATGCACAGGTGGAGTCCAAAGCATACCACCTCAGCTGACTCCTTTCTTCTCAACAAACCTGTTTGGACGTTTATGCAATGGATCTCAAGGTGTAGTCCTGGCTTAACAATCTAAGGGTCCCATCTTTGCAGATCATGTGGCATATAAAGGTCAGCCTAAAGTCATCACCTTAGGGCTGTGCTCAAGCAGTGTGAAGGGGCTGAGATGAGAGTCAGCTCATATAAGTCTGTGACCAAGGTTTCCAGCAAGAAAATGGTGGACTGCACTCTTCAGGTCAGGAGTCAATCTCTGCCTCAAGCAGAGGAGTTTACGTATCTCATTATCTTCTTTATGAGTAAGATAAGATGGAGCATGAGCTAAATAGACTGACTGGAGCTTTGATTAAAGAAACATAGCCGCTGCTTTGTCATGGTGAAGAAAGAGTTGAGCTAAAAGGCCCAGTTCTCTATTTACAGGTCCCTCTAGGTTCTGACTCTCACCTACGATTATGGGACATGGATGATAACAGGAAAAACAAACACATGAATCCAGGCATAAGTGGCTAAAATTGGATGGTTGGGTTCAACCTGTAGATTGAATATCAAACTCCATCATCAAGGCAGAGCCACAAGAGGAGGTGTTACTCTTCTGCACTGAAAGTAGTCCGAAGGGCATCTAAAATAAAAGTTTTCCAAATTGTTCACTGTGATTTAAAGTATCTGCAAGCAGAGGAATATAATTCAATCTGGGTTTTTAGCAGAATTGCTCATTTGCAAGTCATTACAAATAAATGAAAGACTTTGAAATTTCCAGACTGTTTCAAGTATTTATTAAGCCGTGAAAATAAAGTGAATTCAGGTTTGGCCATTGCTATAGTTTAACAGGAAAATAGTCCTACAGTAACAACTGCTAAACGTAGAACACAAAAATGCTGTGAAATTTAGCAGCGACCACTGGATTGGTATAAAATTATGGTAAAAACAAATAAATGCAAAAAATATTAAGAGTGTCATAAAGTGACATGTTACAATCTTAAATTCAAACCTCGAGTATTTATTTTCCTTCAGTAAACAACTAACTTCAAAAACGACAAATCGCTGCCATTGATATATACCAGGTTGTTACTTAATGGAATCACAATTACACACTATTAAATAAGTCAGACAAAACATCGTTAAAGTGTGAAATATGTGAAAATTTCATACCGCCAAACGTTTTGAACGACACATGCGAAGCGCCTGGAGATGACCTCAAGTTATTTTGCTGTCCACCAACTGCCATAAATATAAGATTTTTTTTTTTTACTTGGAAGATTCGCAAAACAGACTCTAATCAAAACATAAAATAATGCACATAAGTTATATTTTCACTCTTCTGTGAAAATATAAATAAGCGAGTAAACTAAACGAATCAACTTGAGGGACTTAATGTGAAATGCGACGGGCGGTCACTGAGGACCATGGAATCAGTACGACACAACAGCCGCCATGTTATGAGTGGCACGCTTACAAGGCATCTGTGGGACTAAACACTGTAACCGCTACCATGGAAACGAGTGGTGTTCGTATGGTGCCTGTTGTTCTTTTCTACTTTGTCGGTCGTTAATTTAAATAATTTAAATAAAATCGCAATTTTATTTTAAAAAGAATAAACATTTTAAATCACTGCAATATTTGTTAATACGTTTTAAGCATGTATGTAAAACCTTTGCATTGTTTGCTAATGTTTTAGTTAGGCAGTGTTAAGAACCACGAAGTGAGTAATAGCAAGTTGACACCCTTTGAAGCAGCATTGATGTATATAGCGAGTCATTTAAGTTTAAGTTAATCGTCACTGATTCAGATGTCTCGACTCGTGAAGAAATCTCCCTCTGTCTGTACGGATCTCCCTTTGAACAGCTCAGATGTTTGTAACAAACTCCGTCTGATGAAGGAGCTTCTCAAGTCTTCTTACGGTCCTACTGCCAGGCTGAAACAAGTTCATAACAACATCGGAGGGGCCGTAGTGACCACCTCCACCTCGTCTGTTCTCCTTCAAGCCATTTCCTCTTCTCATCCCATCATCAGTCTGATAAAAGGCTCCATTCTGAATCACGTCTCCCGCTTCAGTGACTGTGGTTTGTTCGCTTCTGTTTTCTGTCTGTCTCTAATTGAAGAAGCAGGGCGGTGTGGCCTCAGGAAAGACGTGATAATCAGAGTATACAAGCACCTTCTGTCTCTCTGCGCTGCTCATCTTCAACAAGAGGACTGTGGTTGTAAAGTCAAGCTGGACTTTTGCAGCAGCCAGAGTTTGATTACTTTAGCTCGCAGTGTTATCTCCAGCAAACCGACCTGTGTGCTTTCAGAACCAGAATCAGCCCACATCAGCAGGCTGGCTGTTCAAGCCTTTCTACTGACTGTTCCTTGCAACATCCCAGGTAAAGTCCGGCTTGGCAGGACAGTTACTATCCCAATAGAGGGACACTCTGTGCTGGAATCAGCTGTGTTTCCAGGCCTACTATTGGACACGCCTGAAAACATTTCCCTTGGCAACCTTTGTAGTCCACTGCGTATGGTTCTGTTCAGTGCATCTTTGGCTGGAGATCTTAGTGAACTTGGAGATGGTAGGATCGAGGTGCATCAAGGTGTGGACACTGACTCACAGATCCTGGATCAGCTTTTGGAACTTGGAAAGCAGGTGCTTAAAGATGAGGTGAAGTTATTTGTGTGTCAGAAGGTCATCCACCCAGTGCTGCAGCACTACTTGAGATGCAATGGTGTAATAGTTATAGAGAGACTTGGAATCAGCGTCATGGAGCCACTTATTCAGCTGACAGGTAGGACTTTGTGTCAAGCAAATATACAGATAAGTAAAATACAATCTAGATTGCATAACATTGCTTAAATGTATAATAATGGTGAAGGGGATGCAAATTATCTCTGAACATTAATTTTCTTCTTGGAGCTTTTTTTTGTACAAAAGCGTTTTCCTGTCAAGTCGGTCAGATTAGACTGTTCATTTACTATATAGGGGATTTCTGAATTCAGTGGTGGTATTCACTGAATTTTATATAGGAGTATCAGAGTAAGGGTGGCTAAACTCAAATAAACAGACACATTTCAGATTTTTATTACTAAGCAAAAATTACTTTGTGTGGACCTTTCACATATAATCGAGTAAATCACATTGTGAGTGTAAAATGACAAAGTGTGGACAACTTTGAAGGCTGATTGCATTCTTTTGGAATGCAATCAGCTTTGCTTTGCATCTACATGTACACTGTGTTTCATCAATGTGTGTAGTTTGCAGCTAAAGTACATTTTGCTCCTGGTTTACTTATCTAACAGGTGCTCAGCCTGTGGCCACGCTGCATACCACAATTCCACACGCAGCCTATGGGGAGGTCCATAATGTCAGTGTCAGGCAGTTTGGATCCAAGACAAAGATGCATTTAAACCCTGCTGGGAAAACAGCCATCTGTACCATGATCCTCTGCCACAGGAATGAAACAATGCTAAATGAACTGAAGGTAAGATAAAATAGAAACAAGAGCTGCATTGTTGGTTTTAAATCATAACATAGATTAATAAAGGAAGCCAAAGTTGTAAAATGCATGGTTGTGCTAGTGTTCTTCAATGATGCCTCTTTGTGCCTGTGTTCTAAAACAATATTTTTAAATGCAGCTGGTGTGCCAGAAGACGGAGCATGTGTTGAGGCTCACTCTGAGGGAGCCGTTCGCTTTACTCGGAGGTGGCTGCACTGAAACCCACTTAGCTGCTTATGTCAGACACCAGGTCAAAATCCTTTCCATTTATCAATTTTTCATTACCTTTACTAGGGCTGGACAGTAAATCAGTAATAATATATATCATGATAGGCACGGGATCATTGTCAATACATAATATATCTGATTGAATTTTCAATACATAGAATATTCACCGAACTCTTATCCAGAACCACATGGCATTCTGGGAGATGTAGGCAGAGGAAAGATTTTAGCCACTCAGCCTCTCACAGTTAGCTAAGCAAGGTTGGTGGCATCTATTAACTCACTCAGTCTTTGGTTACCTGGCAATTCACTCACTCTTTGGTTACCTAGCAGCAACCTGCAGCTGAGTAACTTATGCAGTATCAGTTTAAGGTTTTGCCACCCTGCCACATAACTGCTTAAATCTTTTTTTAAAACAACAGCATGTAGTGAAAACTGTAACGTCACGGTCACGTCACTAGTTTGTCAGTATTTCAGATATTTAAGACAAAAATAGATATCACCTAATCCGAAACGCTTATATTGTGATATGTTTTTCAGCCATATCGTCTAGGCCTAAAGTTTACATTAATCTTAGCTTTTGTAATGATATCTTCTTTTACAGAGCAAGAATGATGTGTTGGAGTCCTCACCTGTTTTGGGCTGCTCACAGACGGAGTACCTTCTTGCTGCTGAGGCATTCTGCCGCTCTCTGGAGTCGGTGGCCACATCTCTAGAGCACGACGACGGGTCTTCTCTCATCGACCTGACTCACGCACACCACTGGACTCTCCCTTCAGATGTTACAGAAGAACACCTGGAGGATGCTACAGCACTCTGTGGCTGTGGAGTGGTACAAGGCTGCCAAAATAGAAAGTGGAGCTACCTAGCCACTGAATATGCAGAGTTCTCCCCGGCACCCTTGTTAACAGTGGCACCACTGCAGCCGACCGTACTCGACTCCTTCACAGCTAAAGTTAACGCGTTAGAAGTTGCGGTGGAAACTGCTAATCTTGTACTGGATGTGAGATATGTCATTCAGGATGTGAACTAACTAAGAAGATGTGTTATCAACAATGAGATAACATCACAGACACTCTTTTGTGATTTTTTATTTTATTATTTTATGTAAACAGTAAGTTACATTTTTACTATTATTTTTCAGCATGCAGAGCACTCTGGCAGTAAATTAATACACATCAATATAGCATCCCCACTGTAAAACAAAATGGTGGCACCATCATGCTTTGGGAATGTTGGTCTTCAGCAGGAAGCAGGAAGTTACAATCATCTCTTCCGTGGATCATAAAGAGTATTATCCTCAACTCCAACATCTTTCTAACCATATGGCCAGAAAGAGAAATGAAGAGGAGCAACAAAAGCAAATGAGGTGCATTAGCAGAGCTTGTTAACAACTTGTGGTCTCATCCAGGACATATTACAGTGGAACATCGTCTCTACTGCCCAGATATTGAGCTGTTAGCACGTCATGACAGCCTTCAGAATGTTCTTCAGTCTTCAGTGAGAACACTTTTCAGATTTATTACAATACTGACTGCTACCAAAGATCCTTCCTGTCCACAGCATCACCATCCTTGACAACTTTTTGAAGACACTTTAATATCAGTTACAATATTTATTTTCCCTTTGCAATAAATTATTTTTTAAATTTAAATAAAATTTGAAAAGTGCAACACATAAACACAGAACAGTTTTGTTCATGTACTGTTTACAATCAGCAGAGCATAATTGAATATTTGGAGTGCTGGTCAGAAGTTTATATGCATTCATCTTGCACTTTGGTCCCTCAGTGTTTGCAGCAAGATGCTGCATATCTTCTATAAGTCTGTTTTGGAGTGTGTAATCTCCATGGTCATCATCTGTTGGGGCAACAGCATCAGAGCGAGGGACAAAAGAGTTAGTGAAAAAAGCTAAACAAGCTAATAAAGAAGGTTGGCTGTTTTCTGGACTGCTCTGGAGATGATGGTGCAAAGAAGAACTTTTCATAAAACCAAGAAAATTTCGGACAATCCCTAGCATCCTCTTCATCATAACAAAAATAGTTTTTAGTCAGAGGTTTCTTCAAAGCTGCTGTAATACAGACTGCTACAGAATATCCTTCTTACCCAGAGCCATCAGCATCTATAACAACTCTGAATAAAATTTCATAAAATGAGTTACAATGTTGAACTACTTGAAGCCTAATACCAGAAATAATGGTAATTGGCCTGAAGTTTGATAGTGCTTTTTCTAGTTCAGAGGGTTAAAGTGCTTTACACTACAATTAGTCATCCATTCATCTGACAGATGAACCGGGGATTTGAACTAGCAACCCACCGTTTACAGAACAAACTGCCTCAGAGAATCAGAACATCAAACTTTTTAAAAATTGAACTGGTTATTACCGACCTTTAAACAACCTTAGCAAAGTTTAATGAAACATTAAACTCCCATTTTATTTCTTCAAAAATGATTTTTTTTGTTACTTTTTTTTAAATATATATTGACTATTTACAAAAATGTCAAATTCAAATTAAATATTTCTTTCATCTGTTAAAAATAAATAGAATTGCAGTTTTGATGTGGGCACTTATGATATATAGTAAATTATGAAATTTTCTAAAAAAAAATTTTAAAAAACAAAAAAACATTGATCCACTGACCAATAAAACAGACCTGAATAAAAATACTAAATGCCTTTACTCCACAGTTTTCTTCCAGTCCAGTCAAGTCAAGTTTATTTGAACATCACATTTTAGCAACAAGACAGTTCAAAGTGCTATACACCATAAACACATTACACAGTATCCAGTTATGAAACAAGTAATAAACATTACATTTTATCAAATACCATCATCAAAATCATCACATAAATATAAATCAAATATAATCATCAATGTTCCTGTTACTATAAATCAAAGGTAACTCTAACACAGTGTTTTAGAGTTACCTTTTTTGAGGAAAGGTACATTGTTTTCATTGAAAGAATCACACCACCAACCAAAATGTAAACAAATGATACTCTATATAGTAATTCTTATCAATGTGTCTTGAATAGGAATCAAATAAACACAAAAATGTATTTTTGATCATATTTTATATTTCTTATTTCAAAGTGCACTTAACATGTCCACTTCAAAAATACACCTGAACAGTGGCATCAATACGTCTGGAAATTGTGTTATCTGAGACTCCGTTGTGCTTGAACTGTTGGACAGCTTTTCACCGCATACCAAGCACAACGGAGTCGGT
>CAEFZX010012248.1:0-45534 GCA_903066825.1 Alfaro cultratus | reverse complement strand
TCTTTGAATGTGCAGCATTAAGTGGTCACATGTACTAAAATCAAAAGCTATTTCAATCAAAAACATCTTAACAGACGAGTTACATGTTAACATAGGATCCCTTAGATATCACCTGCACAATTCTTGCATCCATTGAACTTGTGAGTTTGTGGAAAGTTCTGTTCCACTTAGAGAAGCTTTGCGTGCTACAATGGGAGAAGTGTAATACTCACCAAACGTTCTGACAGTGGGGTTTTGTCCAAAGCTGGCAGGTGTTGCTCCAAGGCCAGAACGATGCAGTTTGCTATAATGGTGGCCAGGATCATGTACTCAAACGGAGTGACACTGTTAAGGATGTTTGGTGAAAGGATGAACTAACATCACACAGCTGGAAATGATCTCTCTGTAACTGAAGCTATGACACATTCAACTAGCACATCACTTTCAGTTAGCTTCTAAAAGGAAGCTTTTGGTTCAGTTTCTCACTACCACAAAATATGAGCTAGTGTCGTACTAGAAGGTAAGAACAGGATGAGTCAACAGAGCAGAGCAAACGGCTGCTGTAAGAAGCAACATGTGTTCACCTGCATCACATGGCAACAGCGTTATTTCAGCATCCTCTCTAGATTACCTGCTGAGCTATTTATACCTTGACATTATGATGTAAATCCACTAACATCATTGTGTCAAATATCTAATTCATCTTTTCCATTTCATTCATAAGTCAGCTTCCACCTTCAGTCTGTTGGTTTAAATTCCTCTGATTCTGCACTGAAGCTTGATAACTACATCACATTTATCATAAAGACAACATATTGCCCTCTAAAAAAAGATTGCCAGAATTAGATGGCTAATTCAAGATTCAGAAAAATGTATTTATGCCTTTGTTTTTAGCATGCTCGATTATTGCAATGCTATTTTCACTGGACTACCAAAAAAATAATAATAATAATAATAATCAATTAGACAGCTTCAGCTTCTTCAGAATGCTGTGGCAAGAGTCCTGACCAAAACAAAGAGAGCTCAGCATCAGTCCAGTTCTCAGGTTCTTGCTCTGGCTACCTGTTACTCAAAGAATAGAATTTAAAATCTCACTAATGGTTTACAAAGCACTCACTAGTAAAATCCTGGACTACGTCTCTGATCTTCTGCAAAACTATCAACCGTTAAGACCTTTGAGATAATCTGAATCAAACCAAAAAGCCACAGCTACACATGCTGAAGCAGCTTTCAGTTTTTATGCACCAACAATAGGAGTACTCCCACCCTGAGCTCTTTTAAAACGAGGTTCAAACGGTTTTTTTGGCTGTTGCCTACGCTTAAGTGAACTTTTTTTTACTTTATTTTCATTTTAAACCTGCTTAATCCTTATATTTTTGATATGTTTCTCTTGAAGTGTGTTGGTTTTAATTTCTATGTACAAACACTTTGAGTTGGCTTTGGCTGAAAGATGCTAAATGAAGTTACCTTTCCTTCATGATTACCATCTTCATACTGAATAGAACCCAAACGTCTGTGGCATATCAGATTGTTATTGGTGTTGAATACATTAAGCATTTTCCAATAGCCCCATATCATATATTTTGACTACAAAAAGCTTTTGAGGTTACAGTGACATAAAAAATATGCAAACAGATCCAGTCTTAGAATCTGTTTTTTCACAAACAGCCTCATGAGATTGATTCATTTATGTGCATGTAATGCTCATGTTTGTCAAGAATTGTCAAGATTGAGCAATTTTGACAATCTGTGCCAAGATTGTTCATCTGAACACAGATTAGTGTCAAGAGGAGCAATGAGTTACAGGATCTGGAAGTTCAGCGGGAATCAGTCCAGAGGAAATCTGAGCCATCAACCCACTGAGCAGGATGACCAAGATGCTGCGCTGCATCCTTTTGTAGTCAGTGATTCAGGTAGAAGCAGCCACAGAAACTGTTTGCAGATATGAAAATCTAGGTGAACTAGAGAGAGATATACAATCTTCAAATAAAAACGATAAAAACTAACAAATGAACTCTTTACTGACAGCATTAGTTAGTAGTAGAGGGATCATGTGAATATTTGAAGGCACAGCAGTGTCTGTCAGGAAGATGCCGTTGCTCCCTATGTAACTTTAGTAAGCTGTGTTGACTGTGTGTCACTCTATTGCTTCCACTGATGCCTTTTGACTGGAATCCACTCTGATGGAAGCAGATGTTTTGCTCGGTCTGGTAAAAGTTGTGCCAATATGAAAACCTCTCCTCTGCATGAAATTTACATCACTGAACAAGAATGCAATGTGAACCCAAAGCAATGGTGGGCACTATTGTTCAAAATTAGAGAAGGACACTAATATATATAGCACTTATAATAACACTCAAACAAATTCTCTCCAACCAATCTGACCACATTGTCTTTAATCTTGGAGCCTTGATATGGAAAACGCAGAAGGTTGAACTCTAACTTTAGTGCTAAATATCTGCATGTTGTGATTGTTCCCTTAAGATCCACATCCTCAATAAAAATGGATCAAAAGTCCTTCCACTACATTGTGTTCACTTCCTCATTTCACAAGGGGGAGTTATAATGTCAGATCGGGCCGGGGTTAGTTTAGATCACTTCCCCCCCATCATTAATGATTAAATAATAATTTTTGAAAACTGTCTTTTGGATTGACCTATATTGACAGAGTCTGACAGCAGAATGTGTTTGAGGAAAATCAAACCAAAAAGGAGGCATGGGGAGGAAGCACTTCTTCACAGCACTGTAAATGATCAATCATTCTTTCAGTGGGATTTGAAGCCGGACTGTTGGATCACAGCAGACAGCAGCTACTCCATGTCAGCAGCAGCTTGTTTGTTTGTTTGAGTCACACCCATGAGGAGAGCTGCTGTTTGAAGGCAGCCAGCATCAGCTGCCCAGAGGGACCCAGATCCTCCAGCCTCACCAAGAAACTCACCAACACCAGCCTTTATCCTCAGTTCTGAAGCCAAACCCGGTTCATAAATGTATGTTTCATGAAACATCAAAGACAAACAAAACAAACAACACAGAATAAAACCCTGCAGCACAGGCTGGCTTCCAGAATGGCCCATACTGAAGATGAAGTGAATAATATGCGCAGAAATGTTAACAGCAGATGTATTTCTGTGTGCAGAAAGCCAACTAACCCCCAGCAGCAGCAGCAGCTACCTGTTCCTTTATAATTTATACTGAATAAGGCTGCAGACATCATGAGCCCTAACTGTAAAGTGAATCCTCCTAATAAGTATATTTCTGACTGAGGTCTGCGCAGTGATCCGCGCTCTACACAGTAAGGATATGGCCATTCTGTGATCTTTTTGGCATATTTCCGGATGATATTATCCTCGCTAAAGATAAACAGGGAGCGGTTGACGGTGAGGCAGTTCTGTTTGACTGGAATGGGGTTGTAAATAGCCATGGTCCTGGCTCTCTGAGCCATGGTCTGTTTGTACATCCTCTGGCCCCCCGGGGGCCCCGGCTGCCGGTTGGCCCCTCTGGCTGGCCCCGTGGGGCCGCTGCCTCTGAAGCGGCTGGACGCGTCGTCTTCGAAACGAGCCATTCTGAGACTGCGAAAATCCTGCTGGAGACACCGACACTGACAGAACAGGAATGGAGATGAAGCATCACAGCAGAGCCTGCTGCACCGTCCCCCGGCAGGTCAACACTGACACAGTCCGCAAGAAGATCCAGCAAAAAACAACGACAGTGGCTCCTCAGGGTCTCTCCGGCAGCTCCTGGTCTCCGCGGCTCCCCATGCCGCCGGCAGCTCCGAGGTGAATGTGTTGCTCAAAGTTCAGCGGCTGCCCCTCCATGATGCATCATTTTCCTGGGTGTTGCTCCTCCGGCTGGCCGCGCCGCTCCTCACAGCCGGCAGATCCATCCATCCATCCATCCATCCATCCATCCATCCAGTGAAAACAACTTCCCAGCTGTTTGCCTGCAGAGACGGGCTTCAGTCAGTCTGTGATCCCAGAACGCCCAGAAACAGCCGCATTTCCTCCTCCGGGAGGCTCCAGTCCGCGCCGAGTTGAATGAGGAGGAGTGCGTGTTTCTTGGAGCTGCCGCTCCCCACGGAAGCTGGAAAAAAAAAAAAAAAAAAAAAAAAAAAAAAATCACGCCGCCTTCAGATGATCCGTCTTCCGCAGAGAAATCACGGCTCGGCCGCTCGATTCCACGAATCTCCTTTAAGAAGAGTGTAGACTCCACTTTCATCCAAACCCTCGTGTGGCTGACAGACGCCAGCCAGTGGCTCCACCTGGATCGGCCCTGTTTCCATAGCAACAGGGAAGGGAGCGAGCCACATCGTATAAAAATCTATCCCATCAACTATCCGAGTAAGAGCTGTTACTTTTTGTTTACTTATATTTTCATACTTGAGTTTAATGAAATAAATAGAATGAATCTAAATAAAAAGCATGTCACACATACTGGATTTATGAATCCAACCCCTGCATTCATAAACCATTGAGTCATACATAAGTGAAGTTTACAACTTTATTTTCCAACAACAAATTTACACATTAGGTAAATAATCCCACATTATATGAAGTGATGCAGGTAAGACCAGCTGGTTCACAGGAGAATCACAGAAAGGTCAAGGATTTGATGGTTGTAAAAGGTTCTGCTTTTATGGCAAATCCGGTTCCTGTGGACAAACTACATTTTAAAACCTCTTACACCACATGTGGCCATCCTGTTTCCTTAGCAACAATGAATTACATATATGAGCAAATCAACTAAAAAAAAAAAAAGTTAACCCCTTAATGTCTCAATTCATATCCAGTTGTACAAAAAGCTGCATTGAAAATTCTACATTTGAACAGTGCACCAACCTGTAGTGTCAGTTTAGGATTTGGCATTTAAGGAATGAAACCAACGGATCAATCTCAGATGTTCTGGAGTGGCCGACTTGAAAAGGGCTCCAGACACACTGGACACTTTTACAAGGAACTGTCCAGTTTAGAGAGACCACACAGACTCCATGTTGTGACTGCAGCCAAAGGTGCATATGGACTTAAAGGGGTGAATATTTATGCAATCACATATTTTATGTCACATGTCTTTTTTATATATAGAAATCATTTTTAAATTTGACACACAAAAAAAAATCACAATTGATTCGTAAAAGTCATAAAGGATTAAAAAAAACATCCAGTGTTGAATATCTTATTCATAATTCAGTGGATTAAAGTAATCTAAAATGCCCCAAAACCAGTGGTGGGAACAACTACTGCTCCTCTTATTCTCTAATTTTTTTTTGTTTTGTTTTAAAAAGGCAAGTCATTGGAGGGATCAGTAAACAGTAAACACAGTGGGAGCATCAGGATTGTTTTTATTGCAGTCAGAAAATGAGAAATATCTGACTTTTTTCCTCAAGGTAACAATATGACAACTATTTATAAAAATGAAAATGAATTTAGTTTAGCTCTTCTCTACCTGGTTTGAGTTGACCTACACTATGCATTCACCTCAGACTTCTGCTGCATTTCTCACTGGAGGAATGCAGCATGTTAAACAGCTTCAGACAGAACAAAATCAGCTGCAGTCACATGAGTAACATCCAGACCTTTGGAAATGACCAGATTCAGGACATCTCCTTTGTTAGAAGTTGGTCTACAATGTTTCAGAGTGCTTCTGCAATTCTAGCTTGGACATTAATTATTAAATGCTGAAATCTCCCACAATAAGAAGGCAGTTATAATCAAAATAAATTACAGACAGCAGGTTTGGAAAGTCAGTATAATAACATGACAAACATTTTAAGAACTTCACAACAGAAAGACCTTGAACAAGTTCAAATTTCCCTGGTACTTTGTTACATACTGATGACTCATTCGACATTGGAAAGCTTAGCCTATGCATCCAAATCAAAAGTTTTGAAGCAAATCTAAAACTTTGAAGACAGCAGACATCAAGTACCAAGGTTTAACTCCTGCTCAGAGACTTTCACAGTGGATGGGAGGTGACAATTTCATCGTTTTAACATTGATGTCTCAAGACAAAAAAAAAAGAAGAAAAAAAGGTGTGTTGTACAAAAACTGTTTTAAAAAAATTATGTTTCACTGCAAGTTAAATGAAGCACAAACAGTAATAAAGTAGAAACACAACCAACATAGTTATCAATAAGATAAATGTAAAAGGAAAAAGCAACAGCACAGAACTTTAGTGCAAACCAGAATACAACTTCACTATAGGAAGAGCACACACTCAGCACAATCGAGTGGTTTGTGCTGAGATGGACTTTATGGACAGGGAACTAAGACGAATCCTAAAACAACATCAACTCATTTTCCAAGCCAAACCAAGGATGGTCCATGATTCTGTAGTTCTGACTGCGCCATCATTTGCTGATGGAGGTGAAATGGATCAGCCTCTATCTGCCTGCAGCTGAGTGATGGCACTGGGGAGAACCACACAGGCAGCTGAAGAACTTGCTTTTCACCCTCCAGTAGTTGTCGCCATAGTCAATCCTAGAGACAAAATCATTATTATCCAAGAATGCCAGAGAGAGCAGAGGAAAGGATTTTAGCAGAAACTCACCCGATCTGTTCTCCAGCTTTGATGGGTTTACTTGAGAAGAAGGCTATTCTTGGGAAGCGTTGGTCTTGGTGCACAGTGAACACCCTCACAGCTATCAGGTTGGGCTCACACATATGGTTGATGAAGCGGCCAATGTTGCCGTAGAGCCTGGCATCGATGCAGTATGGCTCCCCTACCTAAATAAGACCATGACCCAACAGCATCAGTCACATGACTTTACTTGTTCTATATGGAGAATTATTGCAGAGTGGTGTTCTCTAGACAAAGAACTGCAAACAATGGACAAACATTATGTTGATCTGATCTGTCCAAAGGTCAGCTCTAGAGCTGTTATGGTCATAACACATGCTGACCTTGTGGCCACTCTGATGAGGACAGGAAGTTTTGCTACACGTTTCTCTACTTCAACCACTTTCCAGTCTCAGTTCTGGAAAGGATAGCTTTCCAGAACTACCCTTTCTGGAAAGCTAGGGTAGTTTCTGGGAGGAATTACCTGTTGCAATTCCTCCTTTGCATTACTAGGAAATGTTCAATCACACTTTGATGATCAATGATGGATCTGGTTAAACGTTTTTGAGCTTTATATCATTTTATGATGTTATTCCCTCATCAAAAACATGCCTGGAGTGTTGCCTTGATCCTTTCATGCATGTCTGAGAAATCATATAATCTCCAAGGCAACCATTCAGCTGTGCCTTAACACCTGCTCTCGCAGAGCACCACCTGCTTGGGCCTAGCTCCGTCTTCCAAGCCTCCACCTCACAGAGCAGCTCTCCCCTGCGACTCCCCCACTCGGCTCCTGCAGACTAGCCAGCAGCAATTAGCAAACACCTGATGGAACTATTAGACTTCTCAGTAAACGCTGGTAAAAACATTGTTAAAGGGCTAATAGAGGAGAGATGTTGTAATGACTTCCTGAAGGCAAAGTTTCAGAGAGAGCAGGAGTTTTTAAAAGCCCAATTTCAAGGCGTTACATTATGTAGAGTTCTTTTAAATTATATTTGATCCATGCAGCATTTGTATAACAACTGAAGGTAACATAGTTACTTGGTTAAGCTACGAAAGCAACACACGTCATCTTATGTTTTTACTTCAGAAAAAAAGTTACACACACCTCAGTTTTCCATAGGTTAGAAACAGATTATTCTTTTATGTTCTGAATTATTAAAACTTATATTTGAGCATGCACATTTGTTCTTTCACTCTAACCTATTATAGTGGAAGGAGCATGGTTCCACTAGAAAATATTATGCTGTAGACAAAAATGCATGGAAGCAGGAAATGTTTCCAGGGCTCAGCATCCCTAATGTGTGGGCTTCCTATCAACATGTCTGCATGTAGTTCACCTTATTGTCCAAGGTGAAGAGGAAAGAGTCGTTCTCTCTCTTGTCAGCCTCAGAATTACTGATGATCTCGCCAACGTACCTGTTAAAGTATCCAGAAGCAGAGCTTAGCATGCTGCAGCTCTACAGCATTGTGTGTTAGCAGTATAGTAATGGATTTAATTATGTCTCTTCTGTCAGCGACTCCTCACTCGCAAATGAATGTTCCTTGTGGGACGTCTTGAACGGTCCTCACTCCCCAGCCCATCTTCTCTGTCTTGTAGAGCTTCAGGCGGACTCTGGAACAAACAACATCAACACACTTCATGTCATCATGTTGGTGGAAGGGAAGCGGATATCAGGATTCTAATCTGCCTCCTCACTCGGTCAGAGCTTTCAATCTGGGTTTTCTTTTTTTTAAAGTAGCATACCTGATCTTTGTAAGTCATACAAAAATACCACAGCACAAAAATACAGCTGTTCCTGCACACAACTGCTTGTGAACTAAGTTTTCTGTTATTTAAAAGTTTTATCCAAATGAAACAAGAATTTTTGTCTTATTTACCAAAACTACCCACAAAAGCCCTTTGTTGTTCTGGCTTGTTCATTTTGTGGCCTGTGAATTTGAAGAGGGTGAAAAGTGTTCAAATAAATAATTATTTGAATGTGTGATTAATAAAATAAATTTGAAAACAAAAAAATAATAATTACACAACATAATTAGTTTTACGTGCCACAAATAAAATAGTAATTTCATTTCATTTCACAATAAAATGAATTATTTCACAATCTGATGAATTATTTCATGTTCCTGTGCTGCAGCACATAATAAATTGATTTAATCTTCAGGGGGAGGAGCTGAGACTGAGCCTGATCCTCTGTTCTGAACAGAGAGGATGGAGGCACCAGATCTGGAGGATCTGCAGGAAGCTGACTGAAGATATTTTGCACCTGGTTGAACAAGCAGGAGTCGCTCACTGGATTATGTGACTGGAAAAAAACAAACAAAAGAAAAACCTTCTGGAAGTTTTTCTGCTCCTTAGAAACATATCAAACATTTCTGAAGAACTCAGTCAACATGCATTTGAAACACCAGGATGGAGGCAAACTACACTGAGCTGTTAGGGAATTCTAAATGCAGCAGATTTTCTGAGAGGACAGTCCCACCTGAGTCCGTTCTGCACCACACGGTTCCGACACGTCCTCCAGCAGGAGCAGGCATGGTTACACTCAAACAGTGCGGGAGGCTCCCACTGACAGAAGTCCAGAGGCAGCCGACCCTCCTGTAAAAACACACAATACCTACTGCAGGTGAGTGAAAGAAAATGTGCATTTTCACAGTGGAATCACAAGTTCAATTGATTTATAAACCTGGATTATGATTTCTGGATAAAAAAAACTTGCAATAATATCTCATATATGAGGAAAAATTATGATTTTCAGGTTATTCAATATAAAATATTCCACTGAATTCACTACGTAGCTCAAAGAATGCATAAAATGGGCCTAGTTTAGTCTGAATTATGTGGAAACACTTTACAAAATAATCCAGATAAATATTTTCATGCTTTGTAGCTTTAACCATTAAAAACTAATTATTTTGAATTGGAAAACGAGGACCGCTGCCCGTCAGATACGTCAGACAAATTTTCTCACTGAGCATATTTCAATGGAAAATTATCTTTATATAATAGATTTTATATGATTTTCACTTCAAAAACATGACTGTCAGGTTAATTGGTCTCTCTAAATTCTCCTTAGGTGTGAGTGTGTGTGTGCATGGTTGTGTGTGCTGTCTGTCTCTGTCTCGTTGGAGATAGGCACCAGCACCCCTCCTGACCCACTAGGAATAAGAGTGTTATTTATACTACAAATAACATAAATTCATCTATTATGATTATTATTATCGTTTTGCCCTTCCTTTATTCTCTCTCTTCTTTCTCCTTCTTTCGGCATTATTTTTCTTTTCTGATCACATGTAATTTCTGTATAAAATCTAAACCTCCACTTAGTAGAAATAACTTTTTAACTCCATTACTGATCCGTCGTATGTTTATATTTTCATGTTTAAATTTGTCTGATAAAAGAGCTGCGCTGTGCTGCACACACACACAAGACGAAACGAAGGAAAAACCAAACATCTGGACCTTTGATGTTGGGAATCAACATTCTGGAAACCAAAAACGTTGTACCAACCTCACATGGTGGCATCACAATTGTTGGCTTATGTAATTATTAATAATTGTAATCAATATTCTATTGATCAAATTATTAATAAAATTATTTTGTCTAATAGAAGCACTAACTGTAGTGACTCTGAGTAAGCCTAACTCAGTCTCTCAATAAGGAATGAATTCAGAACGCAGCAGAAGAAACTCTTCACAAAACAAGGTCTGATCACTGACACACTGATTTCTAATCAAGCCCAAAGAGTTTATTGAGAAAATGGCCCAACTTTACAGCTGAATTATTCTGCAAATAATCTCATTTTTCAATTATTGAATAGTAGAATGGAAATCAAAACAGATTAAAAAACAAACTATGACCAAACAAAATGGAATGTTGAAAATGAATTTCAAAACTAACCACCAAGTTAGACAAGAAAAAGTAAAAATCAGATGTGCAGCATCTTAAATGCAGCACCACAGTATTATAGAACAGAGAAACTCCATCCTTTGGCGAAGAAGGAGGAAGACGAAAGCAAAAGGGGAGGAAGGCTAACGAAGGAAACATGGTCCAAGGCCTTGTATGACCAGAAAGAAGATATGAACAGAGAAATTCTTAAAATGACAGAGCAAAAACATGGCATAAGAAGATACAGCATATAGCCACCACCACATTAAGCAAGAACGCAACAGAAAGGCAACTTACAATAGCCTTATTTTAAACACCTAACTCATCCCAGATAATGGAACGTTATCACTTTAAGTCGATTATCAGGTGGATTCAAAATTCAAAAATCCAAAAATTGATGAAACAAAATAAAATATAAAACTCGTTCTCTTCAGGCAGGTGTAAGGTCGGCTGGAGTCCCAGCTTGAGTTTCTCAGCAGAACCTCTGGTACTTTGGGTTGGAACTGAGGAAAGTATCCTTCTCGTTGAGGAATGGACAGGGTGTCACAGCAGGCCTCTAGAGGCAGATCCATCAAGAGACTTTCAGCAAGTTGGAGGAAAAACATTCAGAGCTCTTTTGACTCCAAAGACGAGGCTTTGGGATTCAGGTCTTGCTTTTTTCTAGTTCTTATCTGATCAGCTTTGAGTTTTATTGCAGGGGGAGTTTGGCAAAGACGTCTTCAGCACGAAGAATGACGTCTCCAACAGTGGTGTCTCCAGCACAATAAATGCTTAGAAAGTAGATCTGATCAGGTTGTGAATAAAAATGGATCCCAACATTTGACTCGAGGTAAATCCAAACCGAATTCAGGACATTTCTAGTAAACTAACAATTAAGTTTAAAGACAACTTTCCATGGGTACCCTAATGTTTTTTCTGAATCTTTCTTACATTGTGAAACTTTTAAAAACACTTTACTATTATTCTATGTTTGCAGAAATAGAACGAGTTTATGTGAAGTTCTGAGCTACATCAAAAGGGAAATTACTTTTGAAGGAAAAATTAAACAAATACTTTTTTTCCCTAGGATTATATAAATATTTGACATTTATAGATAAAAGATATTTTTTGTGATCGTTGTGCATTGTAAGCTCAGAATAGATGTAGCGAGACAAACTGCCCTCACAAATCCCATCAGCTAATCAGCTATGTTAAAACAAAAAGAAAATACAGAAATTGTTTTTCGTCATCTGCAAATAGTAGAAAACAGCAACACTTTTGATATGGGTTATCAGGTGTGTGTGTGTGTGTGCGTGTGTTTGGACTTACACTGTCATACCAACATCGCAGACTGAGCTGGCCACACATGCAGGAGCTGGATGAGCAGTCATCTGTGCAGCTGCAGTGCTTAGTGACAAAATACATTCATAGCCATGATGAGCTCCACAAGCAGTCAGCCATAAGCTTAGACTTCACAGGTAGAGATCTAGACTCACCTGGAGATGGGTGATGTCCTTGTCCATGTTCAGTGATGAGCTGAGGCAGCTGTCTGGTATATATTTAAAGTTATCAGGACATGGTTCACTGTCAACACCATTAACACAGCTGATAGGGATTGCCTCATATCCCCGGGATATGTCCCTACGAGAAGAAAAGAAATGTTGGACCTTGTTAACATCTGAGAGGTAAAATGAAACAATTCAGGAATCGATTTCGCAAAGGTACCCTATTCTCAAAAACTACAGACATGTTCCTCAGCTGAATGGACAGTTAAGGCACACAGCATAAAGAGACATCTAATTAGCTAAGTAGGTACAAACCAATAAACAGTCAATAGTGATCTCATGCTGGTAACTTAGCTCAGCAGAAAGGAAGGAAGGAAGGAAGGAAGTGGAAACCTGGTTGTGCAAAAAGGAAGTTCTACTATTATCTTTCAAACTCAAATAATACGCTTCTAGTTTTCTACTAGAAAACCTGAAGAAAAACTACTGAATAAGAAACAAAATAATAAGGCTTGGAAATCTTCAAAGTTGGGAAATATATTAACCTCATTGTCAGACTTTCTGGGCTTAGAAATTCAAGCCAATTTAGGTCTGGTTATGGATTCAGTTTCGGTGTCTACCTGCTGAGCTGCCTCTCTCCTTGACAGTCCCGTTCTCTCCTGGCATCATTAAGTCTTTTGTTGGTGTTGAGAGCCGTCCACACCTTGGAGCCGCTCACACTCAGGGCCAACGATGTGTCACCTTCCTTGTTCTTCTGAGAAACATCCGCCCCATGACACAAAAACAACCTGCAGTCCGTATAATAAAAGTCATGTTGTAACTCTGGTGGCTCTCTTTACAATATACGCTGTAAATGCTGCAGTACTTACTTCCTTTTTTTTTTCAAAAACAAAATGAACCTTTCTATGTCTCTCTTATACACATATACACACATGAAAATGTGTTACATTTTATAACTGTGATTATAAAATGTTATCTTTGGACATGATAATCCTAAGAGCCTTCTTGATGTCATCAGAACATCACTCCTCTATTAACCCTTCAACCTTTTTACCAGCATTTCACCAAGAAGTAACTTATATAATGAGCTCAGCAGATCTGCAATTCCACCAGGTGTTTGCTAATTGCTGCTGGCTAGTCTGAAGGAGCTGGGTAGGGGAGGAGGCTCTGTGAAGCAAAAGCTTGGAGGCTCCAAGGAAGAGCTGCATCTTGAAGCTAGGTCTACTGAGGCGTTCTCCACAGCTGAATGGTTGTTATGGAGATTAAAGGATTTCTCAAACATGCGTGAAAGAATCAAGGCAACACTCCAGGCATGTTTCTGATGAGGGAATAACATCATAACATGAAGAAAAACTCTAAAAAGTCGACTTTATATAATACTGACCCTTTAAGAAATGCAACATAAAGCTTAAAGTAGACTTCCCAATTAATGAAGCCATAAACCAGACGCTCTCAGTATTTCCCCCTTCAGTCCACAAAACAAACCAAAAAAACTAGACCAGATCCTCTTGATAAAGTTAAACTGTTTACTTCAAAGATAAAAACGATAGATGTAATTTGTCCACAAATACAATAAAGAGCAAAAGAGTAAAACTTTGACTCCACTCCAACTGTCCAGGGTTTCCCCCAAAAACCCTTCTAAGCCTGGTGCTCGGGGTGATAGGGCAGTCATCCAGCCAGCCGCCATGTTTTTGATTTAAAAAATGTTTAAAGTTGACAGGAAATATGAAATTATCACTTGATAGTTATGCATTATTGGTCGACTGGAAGATTAATGCCTAAACACCAACTAAAAGTCTTAAAAAATTGAATAATTAAAAAAAAAATTTAATAAACAAACAATGCTAAGCCTGGTGGCCTGCCAGGCTTATAATACACTCCAATTCACTCAAGGTCTAGCCACACCCTAAACTCCTTAACTGTCTAATAAGCAATATGCAAATTTACAAGAGGGCCTTAGTACACTGTTTAATATAACAAATTCTTATGCATGAGTTTTTTTACTGGTAAGTAATCATTTGATCCGAATAAACCTCAATTAGCATAAGAGATATATATTTAATTTATCCTAAAGGTCTGAATGAACTAAAACTGAATTCAGGCTAGTATTATAAAATAAGTAAAAAAATAAGTAAAGCATATCAATTTAATACAAAATATCTTTTTGTGTTTCAAACGTAAGACAATTTGATATTTTATGTGATGTTTGGTAACCGTAGGAGCATTTCTGTATTTACTTAATTGTATAATTTCCTTGAAAGTGAGAGAGAGCTCCTCAGACACGGTCCAGACACAGACCGTGTCCATAACGACCTCATTACTGATCCTTTCACACCTATGAAGAACTACAGGCATTTGACTGTAGGCTACACACTCACATAACACACTGTAGGTGATTCTCTCTGGCAGCGATGTGAAGTGGTGTGTCACCGTGAATGCTGATGGCGTTCAGGTCGCAGCCAGCCTCCATCAGCGCCTGGGCGACGTCGTCGCAGCCCGACAGAGCCGCCCAGTGCAGACAGACGTTTTCCTCCTGCACACAGCCCAAGCTAGACGTCAGCGTGGCAAAGTTCACAAATGTAACACTGTTACTAACCAGTACACTAGACTGGGGATCCTCAAATCCAGGCCTTGTCCAGCAGGTTTTAGATACATCTCTGCTTCAACACATCTGAGTCAAATAATGTGGTCATTAGCAGAACTCTGGAGAGCTTGACTGCACTGAGGAAATAATTCAGATATTTGATTGAAGTGTGTGTAACCAGGGACACATCTAAAAGTTGCAGGACACCGGCCCTCGAGGCTTGGATTTGAGAACCACTGCACCACAAACTTTCACCCTCAACCAAAACTGGTTTTAAATGACTCCATGTGTCCCACAGAGACAGTGAGGGTCACTGCTGTTCTTATGGCAGGTGACACTGATTAACCTCCTATCTGTGTTCCAGGATGAATACAGTCAAAGATTGTACCACAACTGCTGTACCACAAGCGCTTTGATACCATCTAGTGGTCACACTGTGAACAACACCTACTTCATGTAAGCACAAGTGCACACCAGGTTGACTTCATTAAAACTAGCTGCTAAACTCAGTAAATTGTCTGATTCTTAGCTTGGTTGTGCAATTGTTAAACTATATAAAGACTTACTAATGTCTTCCACAACTGATATATAAGTATATACGATGAGCGACCATAATTCTAAGCATTTTGTTCTGATTTGGGGTCTGAAGCTTTTCAGCAACATTATTCAACTAAGGAATGGGCAGGGTTTATATCATTAATTAGTGATATATATAATTAGGGGACAATTGTAGAAATAGCAAATTATGTGCATTTATTTTCCATTATATGACACTGAGTAAAGAAATAATTTCAGCTTATGAAAAAATAAAAAAGTACTTCAGCATTACTTTGGATGGTAAAGGTTGCTGACCCCTGGCATTAGCATACTCAGGTCATCATTAGAAGTACTTGTGAATTGTTTTCTGTCATCATTAACTGACCTAAATGCATAATGCACAATAAGTAATTACATTTACATTAATTAAATGTAGTAAATTACATTTACTCCAAAACACCTGTGCACCAGTGTTGTAGTACCGAACATGTCGACATTAAATGCCAGTTTGCAACATCTCTCTACAAGGACCCATGCAGAGAGATGTTGCAAGGGACTCTGCTAACACTAACACACTAGTGGTGTGTTAGTGACTCACCTTGTCTCTGATGTTGACATCAGCTCCTTTCCTCAGAAACAGATGAACCAGTTCTTTGTGCTTGTGTTCGATTGCCCAGGTGATGGCCGTCCACCCCCCATTATCCTGAACAGACAGAAGCTAATAAACTCATGTCAAGGTTTTTCACACACACACACACACACACACACCCGTGTGTGTGATCCCAGTGCTTAGTATATGAAGATTATATGCATTTTTACCTGACAGTTGATGTATTTGGATGCCTTGTTAAGCAGATGATCAACAACATCATAATGTCCCAGTTTAGCAGCCAGATGCAGGCAGGTGAAACCCATGATATCCTGGGATAACAGTATGATTCACATTGAACAAAACAACATGGATGCCATCATGGTCTGAAAGACTCTTTGTTGTATATGTTTCTAGCCTTCCTCACTTAAAACTATGTGTTACATCAGACGGGACCTACTGAAATTATGATCATCTTTTTGAAAATGTTTGCTGTCTAATCTTGTCTTTTACAAATGTCATTTCAGTATTAAATACTCTTAGGCTCATTTAAAAGCATCAGCTAATTTATATCTTTAAGTAATCACTGATAAACACACACACACACACACACGCACACCCAAGCATGCACACACACAAACACACACACACCTTTTCCATATTCCCTTCACATGCTTACCTCAGTTTAACTACACCTTTGTTCACACAAAGCATAAAATACAAGAACACTAATATTAGAACCTAGGTCAGTTCTTCTGCAGGAGAAGAAGCACGGCAGACTAGAGCAGACACATTAAGAACACTAATCTAAAACATAGATGAAGCAAGAAATGTGAATTATGGGAGAGGACTGTGAACACTGGGGTTCTTGTGGCACATAAAGATGTAGTAATCAGAGGTCAGAACACATTCAGTGAGGCCTTTAATAGGCAGTCTGCAGCTCTAGGTGATGATGCTCTAAAAGAAACTCATCTTAACTGTCCCCAGTAGTTGGCACTTCCTGACTTTAGCAGTGTGTTAAAACAGAATATTTCTGAAAAACTAAACGCTGTTGCTTAGCTGAGTTAAAAGATAAAATGAAGTTTTAGCCTCTTAGTATCTTTTTTAGTGATTATATGGAAAGAACAAAAATGAAAATCAGAAAGTCTGAACAAACAAACATGATTTTGCCACCATAAAAAACATGTCTCACATGTGGTTGGAAGAAGGCTTTGCTGCAAAGCTGTCTTATTAGGAGGGGGATTTTTCTAGGCTATAGTTGCCCATCAGACATATTCATATGCTCTAAATGTTCACATTAACAAGAATTGAAAAAAACAGCAGACAGAGTTCAGAATAAATAAACCGAAGAGGCAGAGTGTAATACAAGTACATAACAGATGAAGATGGCAGGCAGGCAGTAAGTGGGTGCCCAATGTCCCACCTTGTGGCCAACTGTAGCTCCGGCTCTGACCAGGTACTTCACTGTGTCCAGATGGTTGTTTTCGCAGGCCGCCATGAGAGGTGTTCTGTGCTCCTCATCGAACATCTCCAGGTTGGCCCCAGCCTTTAACCACACAGGAACATGGAATCCATCACCATCTCTCCCAGAGAGGCAGCAGCTCTGGGTTCTAAGCCCTCAACAGCTATGGACTCAGGAAAGTTTTATGCAACATAAAACTCCCAACATGAGCTGGGAGTAGTTTAAAAAGCATTGAAAACTTTACAAAATATGATTCTAAGCATTTTGTGATATAATTAGGCCGTGGTTAGGAAAGAGATTCTATGATAAATTTGAAAAGAAATACCGGCTTTATGGCAGCCATAAAGTAATAAAAGGATGTAAAATAAATAGTTTTCAGAATACATGTACAAGATCCTCTGTATCTGGAAACCTGCTGCTCAACATCGCCCTCTGGTGGTAGGATCTGCTGTAACGTCATCAGTGAGGGAATAATGAGAGACAAAGTGGGTCATTTTGACCTCAGTCGGAAAGCCTGGAGAAAACTCAAAACTTTCTCCAGTATCTCATTAAATTAACTTTAAACCACAGTAGCTCTGTTGTGAAGTGTTAAACTGGATCTGGAAACAGAACTTACTAAACCTGGATTACAGAAAAACCAGTGCCAAAATACAACAGAGGAGTTTTCCTGATAGGTAAGACATAATTTTAAGACTTCTCATATTTCTTCCTTTAGAGATCCAACAGTTTGGTTCTGCATTGAGGCCTATTTTATTTTACCTGGACCAGCATGTGGCAGATCTCCTGGTGACCCTCAGCAGCTGCTGCATGAAGAGCAGTGCGCTTGTGGTGTCCCTCCATCAAGAAGTTCGGGTCCTTTCCATCAACTGCAAAAAACTATCTTTAGGCTTACATGGACATTTCAAAGCATATACTGCTGATTAAAGTACATAATAACCACTTGTACAAACTAACACCTAGGATCTGTGTAGACAGCCTGGCTTATGGGAAAGTGTAAATGTGAACTTATAGTAGCACCTGCTCATGAATTATCAAAAACATATCCTAAGCCAAGCAGGAAGTTGAACTGTTCCATATAAGAAGTGTTCCACTCCTGCATCCTAATATTTCTAAAGATGTAGGAAACATAAGGTGCCAAAGTGGATGTGTAGCAAACTGGAGTTACCAAGAAGCTGAATGACCATCTGTAGGTCTCCTTGCTTTGCTGAGACATACAGCTGCCTGGCAGGACCCTTCGCTTTCTTCCGTTTTAAGCTAAAAGAAAAATAAAGTCTTGAACAGTCATTCATGCAAAAGCAGAACCTGTAAGGTCTTCATTTTAGCATTTTTTTTGCAATCTTACTTCTCGTCATCCAGTGACATGAGGATGGTCTCCAGTGACTCTTTGCGATATACAGCTTCTCCCTTGAACCTTGAACAACAAACATTAGCTCTGGGTCTGTGTTGTAAAAGAGTGGAGCAGCCCTTTAAATGACTCATTCTGTATATCCTAGACACATAAAGGACAATATTACCTCATCTGGCTCTCCTCCCTACTTTTCTGTGGCTGGCTGCTCTTCTTCGCCCTAAGGATCTGAGGGACAGCGGGGGAAGTCAGAATAGAAGGCAGAGTGGCGACAGCAGGAAGTAAAGGTCCAGGGTTTGATCTGGGTATGGAGGGTAACAGATCTGGCTTTGGGAACATGACCTCCGTCGCCCCACTGGCGTCCTCGCCGCAGTGGGGGCAAAACCTACGCTCGTTCAGGATGGAGGCGCATTCCCGGTGGAAGCGGTGGGAAATGCTGCTGTACGGCCGGCACTCCATGAAGGAACCCTGAGAAGCGAGCAGAAACCATGGAAACGTGGTCAAGTTTTAATCTCTAATTTCTTCAGGTTTTCATACTTATGCCACATTTCATACTTGTTGGGACATGCTAGACATTCCATTAACTTCTAATCATGGATTAGTTGTGTCTACTTTATGAACGTGTCTGATAGGAATGTGATCTTGGGGTGAACCACTGAGGCTTTGATGGCAGAGAAAAATTATAGCAGGTCTTCAAGTTAGCAGCTTATTATCAGGAGATTTATTTGTAATATGGTCTGCTACTTTCATAAAATAATGAGAAACATTTATTTATAAACTAGCAAGTTTTATTTCTTCCTACCAGCCTGCAGAATAGCCCACAACCAGGGCAGCACTGATGCTTGACCATGCCGGCTCGGTGGTCCTCGCACAAAACCAGCAGGTGGACGGTGTTGGAGGGTCGCATTAACTCTGGCTTCACCACCGGCCTCTGGCAGCGACTCACCTGGGAAGAAACAATTAAACAACAGGTCTGAAGCACCTCAGAGACCTCAGAGACAATAGCATCATGTGACTTCCAGCAAGCCGTAACCTTTACATGGAGCTGTGACTTCTTATTACTAGGATTCCACCTGTCAGGAGAGGAATGACTAGTTCAAGGTATTCTGATGAACAGGTTCTCTTCAGATTCTGGGATGTGGTATTTTTGTAAAGAAACAATTAATCCACAAGGCTGACTTTCCTGTTTGAGAATTCTAATACGTATTTTTACCTACAGGGTGCAATTCTGTAAATATGACAAATATTCTACATGTACCATATTTTCCTCCATGAAATGACTCACTACAGCTGTTGATTAAACACTCTGACTCCAGTTGATCCTATATTACTCATATAAATCAAATCAACTGTATAGAAACATGGAGTTCTCTCACACACTGATGGCATATTCATTTGCAGATTTAAACCAAATGAAAGTTCTTTGCAGCAACAAATCCAAACAGACTTTTCTGAGCCGCAGTGGATCAGTGAGAAACACTTAGAATATGATATGTAAAACCTTCAAAACAATATCCATCCATCCATCCATCCATCCCTCCTTCCCTATTTTATTGTTACCATTCCATCTGAGCTCTCCATGGCCATGCAGGTCTGACTGCGGGTAGAAAAGCTCCCTCCGCTGCTGGGAGTCTCCATACGACAACAGCACAGCGGTAGATCTTCTGCCAGGTCTGTTTCCTTCTCCTCAGCCTCTCCTGCAACACCACAGAATATTATCAGCTCACTAAAGTTCAGGGCGTGAAGTTCATTCCAGAAAATCATTCAGTGTCTACCTGAAAGAAAAGGGGAGAGTAGCTCTTCCTGAGCTTTCAGGTCCAGACAGTCCAGAGCCAGCTCTGTGTATTCAACATGGCCGTCTTCTAAAAACATTTTCCTCCTCTCTGTAGCCACCTGTTCTCCAGCGTTTACAGTCTTGGGCTCTGTTACTGACTTGTCAGCTGCTGCAGGCAAATTCTTCTTCACACCTGCTTTTGACTTTTCTTTCTATGGGAAAACAGAAATGAAACTCATTCATCTAATCACAGTCCAATCAAACTACAGTTAGTAAAACATTGCATAGTAAAACACCGCAAAGACAAAGACCTGCGTCAACTTTATATCAACACACAAGCAACTCCCCAAATATTTAGACATTTAGCTGTTTTCTTACATTTAATTTGAAGGAGGCCCAATTAGCTGTCCACCAATGATTATTAAGTACCATAACATCCCTATAAATAATGAACCAAAATCATTTTCTCCTTTCTAAATGAGCCACTATATTCCTTCAGATGTCAGGACATCAAACACTATATAGTTTTGACTCTATGGGTTCCAGCACACATCAGCAGCATCCGACTATGTTAAATAAACACACCCATGTTATTTTCTATCCAACAGCTCTCTTTGGCCCGGTCTGTTGAGCTGTGTGTGTTTTAAGGTAAAATGCAGTCCTATTCAGAAGCATTAACACTTCAGATAAAACTGCCCAAGCCTGGAGTCCAGAGCTCTCAACGTGTTAAAGGAGGTAAGTAAGGTGTGTTAATCGACACAGCGGTGCTGCCTATGTCCCCTTAGTTAGCAACAAGTGGACCTGCCTTCTCCAATCATTTAACTGCCTTTGCTTTCTTCTTTGGGACAAGGCTGTATGTTCCCATCTTCCTCTTCTTCTTCTTCACAGCTAGAAGAACAAACATAAAGTCTGGCATATTATTTTTAGAAAAACAAAACAACTGCACCAGTTCCATTCTATTTTGTAAAGAAGATGAGATCAAATGAACCACAGCTTTACACATTACTGGTTTGCAGGTCTTACTAATGTCATTCATTATGACTGCAGTAACAAGAAAATCAGTTCATCACAGACAAACAGCTATTCATATAAATTTTCAAAGTCCAAATAGAAATGACACAGAGAGGATGTGAACACCTGCTCATTATAAACGGTCCGTACCCAGCTCCCCTTTGAATAAGAAATTATCTACATAATGGCATAATTGCAGTTTATAGTTTATAGAATAATTACAGTTTGGCATTATGTCAAATATATTTCGTATTACTTCTGGTGAACTTAACAATATATGAAGAAAAGTTTGCAATGTAAAATGTGTTTTCATCATTTGAATCAGTAAAAAAGTCACTGAACTTTCTCACTGCAGGAGAAATTCTACAAACAAGCTTCACTACAGACCAGAAGTTTTATGTTTTTAAAAATTCTAACAAAAATCAAATGACAGAATGTTTAGATACTGTTTATATGTAGATGCTATGTCAAAACATTACATCCTGTTTGCAATGAGATCAAAATGTGTAACACACTGCAGCAGGTTTCAACACTTTTTGGTTGGGAGACAGAACCAAAAAATTCCAATTATGAAAAGACATCTTTTTTAATATTTCCACGATTGCTTGATGTTATAACTGTTGTTTTAGATCTTATTATTGTTCAGTGTCTTGAAAAAGCGCTTTATAACTAAAATGTATTTATCACTAAAAGAACTGGTGACCTGTCCAGGGTGACCCTGCCTCTCACCCTGGACAGATAGACGGACGGACATCCATCCATTCAAGGATGGATGGATGAATGATTACTATAAGATGATTTTTCCCTAAACTTATTGAAAGATAAAAAATACTGAAATCAAATTCTGTGTATTTGTGGACTGTAGGAATTCTGTATTTACATTTTCCCCCTGCTGCTCACCATCTCTCACTATGAAGTGAATTCTGCAGCAAAATTTCAAACAGCAGTCCCTATTTATTCTTATCCAGAGCTACCTAAGAACATACTCTGCATGCAGCAGTCTGAAATCAATAAAAACTCTCGGGGGGGGGGGGAGACAAAAAAAACCTGCAAACTTTCTAAGTCGCAGACAAACGATCAACTAACCTATCAGAGCTTTGACCGCGGTGGACACATCCCTCCCTTTGGCTGTGTGGTTTTGCTCAGCAGTAGATGCTGGTTGAGATGACATAGAGTCCTTAGCAACAGGCTTTGGTGTCTTTTGGCCAGAAGTCTTTGGAGGCTAAGAGAAAACAGGTATGACCTTCCATTAAATGAATGAGAGAAATAAGGCAAGAACAAATGGACTTAAAGTTATTCTCTATAACACCACTGTGAAGTGGTGTATATATATATATATATATATATATATACACACACTAATTCACAGCTGCATACTTTTGAACATCGAAGTAACAATGTCTTGCCTTGCTAAGAGAACCTGACTGCTGTGCCTTTTCCACTTGCTGAACCTGTGCTGAACATGCAGATGGAATCAGCTGCACTGAGGTTTCAGCAGTAGCAGCTGGAGGAAACCGTTCTCCAACAGCTTCGGCAGTCAGCCGTCCAGCTGCGGGCAGAAACAGGCTGCTACAAAGTGGAGGCGCTTTCCCCACAGCTGTGCCCACAGGTTTTCTCTGCAAAGCAGCATCATTACTGATTATGGGTGACATGTGGAAAGGAGTCACTGTGAAACCAGTCCTTTGATTGCTTTTAGCTTCTTGTCCTTTAGTAGCTTTGGGTGTTCTAGAAGCAGGACTGGAGGATCCCGCTGGTCCAGGGGACACATGATTTCTGTTGAGCTCCATTGCTGTGAAGAGAAAGCACATTTAATCTATTCAACAGTGTAATTGGTGTCGGACATGACAGGTCACAGACAATAATCTAGTTCAAGGAGAAAGAAATGAATCAATCAAAATAAAAATGATCACTTTTAGATGATCATTTTTATTTTTCCTTAGATTCACAGCGAACATACATTCACGCATATTACATTTTAATTAGTGGGTCAGCACTGTGAAATATGACCATTAAATAAACCAAGACCAAGAACCTACAGCATGTTTAAAGCACAGAATTAACTTTATTCATTTCTGTGGGAGTTAGAGTGATCTGATCGGAATCATTTTTTGTGGGATTGAAAATTACAACTTCTATAAGGGAACCTGTGGCAGACATTATCATCTAGAAAAACTTTATTAATATTAAAATCATTGCTCTTTCTGAGGGAGGTCGGGATCGCTCGGGAAATTCTAGCGGTGCCAGAACAGACCCAGTTTTCGCCACTTTCTCATTTTTGTAGCGATAATAATTTCTTTTCATTCGCCTCGTTAGTTGCTCATTATTCCCATTTTTAACCCCGCGATAACTTCAGCAGTCCCACATATCACTGCGGCCCCCGTTTCACAAAAGACCAGTTAATGCAAAGGATGAGATGCAGGAGTCACAAGTTTGAAAGAGGCAACCAAACAATGGCAGCCATCTTTGTTTTGATTCAGTAGGAAGCAGGGGAGAAACTTCGGGAAGCAGTTAACAAATAACCTTGTTATATTGAACGAGTTGGTTTTCCACCAAGACAGCGGGAGGACGAGAACCGTCTCTGCTGCTACTTTAAAAACTCGCAGTGTTTTTAAACCGCTTCTTTCTAAAACACTAAACAATGTGCGCTTCGCTCCGTAAAGGCATTCAGACAGGAACCGGGCCAAACTCCCGCTGAACGGGCTCTACTCTAAGCTCAAGTTCCCGGTAGAAAACTAAAAGAAAAAGTACATAAAACACATCAGCAGCTGTTAAACATAAAAAGTACAAGCAGCAAAAGTTCCAACTTACAGGGCGAAGAGAGAAGCAGCGCAGGGCCCACACCAGGTATGGAATGCCTGAAGGGTCATAATTCGCGCAATTTCCCCAGAAAATCTTGGACAGAATATTTATGCATGCTTTTTCTTTGTAAAAAGAAAACTTGAAATTGGCATATGGTTTAAGTCTAAAGCTATATTATGGGGGGGGGGGTTTGTTTTTTTTTTTTTGGAATACTCCAATTAAGTGTTCCAACATAGTCTTTGTTGAAGACTTTATATTATTAATAACCAAATTGCATATCACAGCTATAAATTTTCCAAGCTAAAACCCAGGTTTATTGCTTTATTGACCATGCAACTTTGTATTTGTCTTCTTTATAGTTCTGTACCAATGCAAAAACCTCAAAGTTTACTTTGTGTAATCTTTACACCAAAAGATACGGGGGGAGGGGGCTACAACAATCGCCTGGATCTAGACTACCGACTACCTCACAAACAGACCATATTTTGTGAGACTGAAGAACTGTGTGTCTAACAACATAGGAGCTCCACAGGGGACTGTACTCTCACCATTTCTTTTCACTTTCTGCACTTCAGACGTCCAGCACAAGTCAGACTTCTGTCATCTACAGAAATACTCAGATGACTCTGTAGTTGTCAGGTGTATCAGAAATGGACAAGAGGCTGAGTACAGAGCGCTGGTGGACTGCTTTGTGGCATGGTGTGGAAATAGTCATCTCATTTTAATGTAAACGAAACAAAAGAGATGATTGTTGATTTCAGGAGAAACAGGGTTAGATCAAAACTTATTTCACAAAAATTAAGAAAATGATTGGACAATCCTGACCATCCTCTTCATGAGACTGTTTTGGGAAAACAGAGTGCCTTCAGTCTGAGGCTTCTTCAAATTTTATGTAATACAGACAGCTACAAAAGATCTTCCCTGCCAACATAACATCTACAATAACTGAAGAATATTAACATTTAATTTCCTTTTGGGATCAATAAAGTATTTTTGAATTTGACATCTATACCAATATGAGCTGCATTTTACTTAAAGACAATGTAATGGACCAGAGTTAGAATGCAGTCATCATTGTCACACTTGAGGTAGTCTTAATGCTTCCAAGTCAAAATGGTTTAAACAGAGGTGGTCCCACCTATAGAATGACGGTGCCTACAGAGCAGAGCCTGCTGAGGATCAGCAGCTGATGAAAACACAAGCAACATCCCACATTTTTAATTCAATTTATTAAAACGGCAGCAGGAAGACATTCAACACAATAAATAAACACAAAGTCCTCCTTGATTTTACAGGCAAGGCAATATATCTGCACTAATTTACATGACTGAATATAAAACACATAATAAATGGCCAAATAAAAGCTCAAATCACAGTGATGTTACATTATTCTAACAGTAAACATAAGAGGTAAAAACAAAATCAGTGCACATCATTGATGAAAAGATTTCCATGAGAACATTAGACATGAAAAGAGCAAAGGTGCAAAAACTAGCATTGATCACTTATATCCTGACAGCTGTCAAAACATTCAAAATTAATCTTGCTGATTCAGTTTCTGTATTGAACTATTTAGTAGTATGTCACTGATGCTGGAAAAGCAAATAAACAAACCCATAACTAAAAATCTATTTCTACGGAAGAGGATTAGGGCCACCGAAAAAAAAATAAAAAAATTCTGACTTTAATCTCAGAATTCTGACTTTAATCTCAGAATTCTGACTTTAATTTCAAAATTCTGAGATTAAAGTCAGAATTCTGAGTTTAAAGTCAGAATTCTGACTTTAATCTCAGAATTTTGAGTTTAAAGTCAGAAGTCAGAATTCTGACTTTAAACTCAAAATTCTGAGATTAAAGTCAGAATTCTGACTTTAATCTCAGAATTCTGAGATTAAAGTCAGAATTCTGAGATTAAAGTCAGAATTTTTTTTTTTTTTTTTCGGTGGCCCTAATCCTCTTCCGTACACATGTGATGTGAATGACAATAAAGTTTCTTATGTCTTATGTCTTATGTCTTAATGCCACAGTTCAGCCAGAGATGTTCAAACTGGATTTATTAACAGTTTTCTTTCACAATATTTGAGTTGTTGGAAACAGAATTGGAGAAATAAACCAAATGTGGAAACAAATTTGCCATCTTGGGGAAAAAAATGATTTTACCACATTAATGAAGAGTCTCAATAAGGTTACACAACTGATGCAGCTCAAATGTGTGAATATCTGCTTTCAGCAGGTTGAAAAATATATACAACCGTTGTAACATTTCACATTGTGTTTTAATTGTGTCTCTTTTTTATTGGAACATAGTATGACACTGTTTTGTGAGTCTTCTCACTTGTCTAAGATCTTCTTCCTCTTAGCAGGACTCAGGTTCTCCAGCTGTAAACTCGGCTGGTTGATGTAGAGAACGGCCAAACTGAAGTAGGAGTTCCACACCTGCTTATGCACACACATACAAGCAATAAAGCACAGACTGTTATTCAATACTATCCTACTTTGAGTTCTGTGTAAAGCTATTTAAATAAATGTTTCAGTATGGGATGTAGAAGTTATCCTCATAAGAATATTTAAGTGTGAGCACCTTGAAGTCAAAGTCTGTTTCAGCAAAGTTCTTGTGCAGAGCAGGAGCGAGTTGCTGAGCTGTGGTAAGGATGATGCTGCAGAAAGTGAGCACATGTATGTTGTGTTAGCGGCTGCTTGGTTTAGTTTCAGGAACTGATATATACGTATATATTGATATTGATAAATGTCTCCGCTGTCCAGCAGACTATTTTTGTCTCTTACTTGCTGGTGAGCAGCCTCATGATGTTCCAGTCACGAGGAAAAATACTGAGCTTCATCAGATTTCTAAACACACACAAAATCTTCAACAAAAACTCCTGGGGGCCAAGAAAAGAGAAGTGTCAATGTTCCTCAAACAAAATTATTATTATTTTATCGACATAAAATTTTAAATATTTGAACTTCTCAACAGTTTGACTCGTCTTTGCTGCTGTTTGCATCAGATCTGTCATTACTAACATGACTGCAGGATGACTTCGTGTTGTACCTTGAGCTCGTCCTTGCTCTGAAAATTCTCCATCAAGTGTTGAAAGTGGATATCAGTCATCTGGCGGAGAAGCGAGAGGAGGCAGGAGACGTACTCTCCCTGCCAAAAAGAAAGACAGGGCCAGATATGTGAGCCAATCACATGGAAGCTGTTATCACCGTAGCAAAGAGCCAATCAGAGATAACAATAAGAGGCTCTTTTGTGAATAAAACAACCGTCAAAAGGTGTTGGACAATAGTAACTATTCTTAATCAGATAAACTTTGAAATTTACTTTTGATGTTCCAGAATGAATAGAAACATTTGTTCAGTTTTCAGAAAATCAGTAAAGATGATTCATTAATTTTCTGAGTGATGCTGTGGTTAATGCAACTAATAAATTGTTTGCTTTTGTTATCCTAGCTTTTCTCTTCACTGCTATGGATAATTTCAACTTTTCTATTCCAAACACAGATTATTTTATTCAGTTTGAGGTCATAAAAAGGAATAAAAGGAGAAGGGAACATGAAAGGTTCAGGCCAAGGAATGAAATATAATTGATAGATGTATAGTAGTCAAATGTCATCTTCATAAAGTTTTTATTTGTAAACAATTTTTAAATACATTTTAAATCCATTTCACAATTATAAACCATTTTGTAAAGATCTTCAAGAATTCCAATAAAAAACATTAATGCTTTTGTTTCTAACATGACAAAATGTAAAACGTTTAGGGGCATGAAAACTTTTGAAAGTCTGTAAAATAGCTAGAGGATGTGAGGGAGAGCACAAGAAATATTTTCAACACTTTTAAAGCTAATAATGCTGCATGCAAGCATTCCCAACAAGGACAAGCAGTTTTTGTCTAATCAAAAAACTAATATGATGGCATGGGAATAATGACTGGATGGATTAGGACAGGGCAATATGAAAAACTATTTAAATCTTTATTCTCTGTTGACTAGATTTAAATTTCAGTGTATCAAATGTCAAAACTATTCTAAATTATAGAACAGGAAAATAACCGGGGAAAACCATGTTTAATATTGCCCAGTCCTAACAGAGAGGCAGCATGGCGAGGGGCAAGTCAGGGAAGAGGGCGGTGAAGTAGTAGTAGTCATATTGTTAGTTACTAACAGTGATCTCCGCGGTGCACTGCGGACAGCGTTGACCCCTTACCGCCTCCTGCGACTGGCTCTTGCTCATGATGGACAGAAGTGTCTGCAGGAGGACGTCCAACAGAGATTCCACCATCATCTCCACCTCTTCCTGCACCGACGTGTCCTGGAGGAAGAGATGAGGAGGAAATATGGAGTGAAGGGGACGGTTTGGAAAAATGTTTAAAAGAAAGTGGAATTGGGGCAGAACAAAGGAAAGGGGAAGGTAGAAAAGAAAAGTATGCAAGACAAATACAAAATAACAAAAAAGGATTTACTGCATTTCCCATTTTTTTAGATATCACAGGGAAGAAAAAACATTCAGGTATTAATTAGCATATATGTGTAATAGATCATCCCCATAACTCTCTTAGTATCAGTTGAAAATTTGGAAATTGGTAGCAGGAAATACTAGCACACACTTTGTAGAAATATTTAAAATCTAAACAAAGTAAAAATCTTCATTGCTCCCTTCAGGAAGCTTTACTGGCTTTGGTGATACTTTAGGTTTAGATAAATTTCCCAAATGAGCCTAATAAGTTCAGCACTGTTTAAAAGTGCATGACTTCTCAGAAAATAATGTGGAATAAAATAATTTATCCTCAGACTTTAATGACATGAGAGACAACTTTGATGTAGGTTCTGCATTATATTCATGTGTATACATGGGTTACCAGTGAGCTGCTCTTGATAATGGAGAAAATGGAGCTGAGTATCCCTGAACAGATGAGCAGTTCTTTCTGTTGCCTCAGATGAAGATGGATGTGATGCAGGACGACTGGGAGCAGAATCCTCCGAGACTCTGGAGGCAAACACACAGCAGCTTAAAGATTACTCATTATGGACAAATAAATAGGTTCAGGTTTTTTCCCCTAAAACATTTACATCCGCTTCCTGTTATGGAGAAAAAGAAATCAGAAGAAAACTAAAATTAGGCTGATAACTGTAAGCTGTTACCAGGGAAAGAGAAGAGTCTGCTGTCTACAGTTCGAGCGATGGACTGCAGCTTCACCACGTCCATCGATTGTCCAATATGCACTGTTGATGGCATGCTGCCCAAGGTCCCACGCACAAACTCTGCCACCTCCTGCACCGTGAACATCTGCAGCAGCTCATCAAAGATGGCAGGGAAGGAGTTTAACAGCGCCGCCTAAAGAAGAAAAACAGGAAAAATGGAACAAATGAGGAAATTAGGAGGATATTCAGATGACAGCACAGATGAGGGTCTGGAAGCTGAAGATTTATGTTAGAAAGAGAACAAGGAAGTTAATGGTGTCAGTTTCAGTGAATGTAATGAGAGAAAGGTGTCCATGATTCTGTAAAACAACCAAAGAGAGTAGAATTGAGTCACTTTGAAAAGCTGATTTTCAAAATGAATTTTTTCATCACAACTCAGGTGTGCAGCTCATGCAAGTTAGTCCCAATCCACAGCATAAGACTCATCATAAAAATGTGTTGGTTTTCAAGTGGGCATTAAATACATGCCAATGAGCCAAAAATAAATAATAGAAATTACCTTTATTTTTTTATTGATGTACTACATTTTACAAAAGAGCTATTCACCTGTTTTAATGAGGAGTGAAAAAAGAGTTAACCTACAGAAGGCATCTCACAAAATAAAATAATTAAAAAAAAAACTGTAAACCTGCAGGGCAAAAAGACAAAGATTTACCTGTTTGGGTAGAAAACAAAGACACATAAACTGAGGTAAGTGGTGACCCTCCAGCAGTCACTGGCTTCTTTATGTAAATAAGTAAAGCTGTGGATAGAAATTAGGATACTTGAAGTTCACATTTTTTTGGTTTCTGGGTTGCTGAAGTCAAAATTTAAGGTTGAGTAAACTGGATTTGATCATGATTCAGGAGACGGAAAGTTCATGAATCTGCTCATGCCGCTTCAACAGTCCAAATGTGCACAATAGACAGGATTTTTGCCTTTTTCGTGTATCTAAATTGTCTGTATTAACACTAGTCTGATCACTTCAGATAAAAAAAAGTTCAATCAAAAGCTAAATTTTTATATACTTTATATGGATAATTGCCAACTATTAGCTCAGCTCAGAAACAGATTTTCTTGTTACTCTTGAAATCTTGAATCATTCTTCAGTATCTGTATATTTTAAATCTGAAAAACATAAATTTTTTGGTGATCTTTTAAATTAGTAATACTAGTAGGTCTCCATGTTTTTTACAGATCTTCCAACATTTTTCTTTTACTGCCCTTTACTGATTTTCTCTTTAATAACTAATAGTTTTAAATTATTTTTTCTTCTATGTTCTGTTGGTCACTGAGGATAATGTGACTTGGAGGGGAAGACTTGTCAGTTGTTGCAGGAATGTATTAACGTAGGTGAGCATGGTGTAATGGGTTTTGTGTAACAGTGGGCATGATTTGTCAGTGCAGAACAAACATGAATGTGTTAGAATGTGTGAAACCAAACATGATGTGCGTGTGGTGTATTTGTGCATCATTAGGCTCACAAACAGCTGAAGACATGAACAGGAACGCTGGGCTTCACACAACAAACTGGGAGTTGTTGCTTTCTTCTAAACGTCTACTTACTGACAGCGAAGGCGGCCGCAGAGCGTTGGAGCTCCAGGCCTGAGCGCAGCTAGATGGCCCGCCACCAGGAACCGACCCTGGGACAGGGGCCTGGATCTGGCCCAGGGCAGAGACTAGAGCTAAGGGGCCCGCAGGCCCAATGCAGTGGCCTGGAGTCTGATTGGGGCCGGGGCAAGGCTGGGAGCCCTGTGGTGTGTGGGTAAGAAGGAGGTCCAGGGGAAAACATCGGGACCCAATGAAGGACAGTTAGGGGGATTGAAAAAGAAGGCGATGCGAATAAGCAGGGAAAGTAGAAAAAAGGTGTAAAAGGAGAAAAAGTTAAATTAAAGCAACTAATGCAAAACAGCTTGGGTAGAAACTTTACAACAACACAAGTCAAACTAAATAAATATTTATGGCACTACATGTTATAGAAGCAAATTAAAGTCTTGTGCAAGGCATAATGAAATAAGCTGAATAAATGAGTGAAGCAGTGACATTCAGTTCATTTAAAAGAATGAAAGATTTGATGTAAAAAAGCTGTGTTCAGTTTGTGCGTTAAAAAGTCTTCCCCTCACCTGAGTGAATATGAGGGTCTCTGAGTTGCGGCTGTCCAGGCTGAGGACGAAGCGGATGGACTGAAAGAGTTCCTGGATGCTGGTTCGAAACTGTTCCTCCTCCATCCCGCAGGTGGCCCGGGAGTAAAGGATCCGAGACTGGATGATGAACTTGAACAGATACTCCAGAGCCTGATAACAGTTTGGTGTTTAGGACAGAAAAAAAAAACACTTGTGAGATACTTAAAAAAATGTAAATACACAGAAAATAGCTTGAATAATATGCAAGAGAAGTTTGCTTCAAAAATAGAAATACATTAAGTAAACAGATAATAAAAATGTGGATTCAATCTAGTTTCTAGATGAAGAAAATTGGATTTGAATGAGCTCCAACTCAAAAGAAATTCAGCAGACTAGTTGTTTTCATTTAACTGCAGTATGCTGAGCTTGACCTTAATAAGAAGGAAACATCAGAAATGAGTATACACAGTTTGTAAGATAATTTAAAATACTGTATCAAACACAAGCTAAAAAACTACTGAAGCACACAGACTTCAAAAAGATGAATTAAGAATTAGAAGCCAAAACTGCAGAATATGTAAAAACTATTCTCAATAATTCATGTTGTCCACTTCTACATGACAGTGTGACTCATTTGAGATGGATGTTTGAGTCTGATGAATATTTCAAACTGCTGAGCAGCTTTGTTGAATGAAAGTGCTACAGTCTGCAGTGCCTACAAAAATGGTCCATCTATTTTAAAATAAATGCTTGCTATTCTTTATCAGCAGTCAGTGCAAAGACACAAAGACATAATATAATCCTAAAGAATACAGAGCATTTATTTTCTTAATTTTGGCTTGGTTTGGTTTAGGAAAAGTATATTATTTACAGAAACTGTACAAATCAACAATTGCAAGCTTGGTTGCAATGGAGCATATAAACATATCTGTCAACTTATAGAACTGCATTTAGTTTTCTTAGATCTAATTTACATAATGTAACATGTGAACTGCTTTATGTGTGATTCTACACTGAACAATCTGAGGTATTAAAACAACGTCACCTGTGAGCTTCCACTCGTTCTTACCCTCATTGCTTCCTGAATGTGGTCCTGTCGGACCACCTCAGCAGAGCGGTCCATGTACCACTTCAGACAGCGAATCAGCTCTCTGGAAAACAAACAATAATCACAGCACTTGTCTTTACAACAGCATTACAAAAACTACACTCACATGCTGTTATTAGGTGGTGTAATTAATTTACCAAACCAGGTGGCCAAGTAATATCTCTCCGCAAACACAACTCCACTTAATCAAAGAAAGTTGACTTTGACTATTATTTTTTATTGTATTTTCAACTGCTTGATTTAGTAGATCTTTATGATAAAGAAGAAACGCTTAATTAAAAAACTTGCGGGATTTTATAAATAAGTCAAACTTTCTCAGCTCAGTGAAATTTAATTTCCATCTCTTGCAGTGTCTCATTGTCATTCTTTTAAATATTTTTTCAGATCATCAATTTGGAGAATAGATCAAGAATTAACCCTCAGTTGAAGGAACACAGTTGCAGCCAGAGGCAGAAAAACTCACTTGTAGGCCAGAGCTCCTGCAAAGTGTTTCTGGATATATGTGTCCATCACCGGCCTGAAGTGGTAGTATTTACTGTCCCTGAGCAAGTTAATGATAAAAACCTGGAAGAGCGAGATAAATCTATTAATAAAGCATTAATAATAATTATAAAGGATAAGCAGTAAGCTTTGCAAAAGGTAAAAGAAAAATGCACAAAATATGAATATTTTTACCAAATGTTGAAGCAAACTGTGATATTATATAAACATAAAATATGCAGAGTCTTTACTCAAATTTAATTGCTTTCCTGCTTCATTTCCTTCAACAAACTATCTTACCAGTGACTGGAACACAAGGGGTCCATATTTGTCTGTGTTGTCATCCAAGATGGAGAATAATGTGTCCAGAATATCCTGAAGAAACTGTAAAAAATACAAACAATTAGTAGCTCATGTTTCTCTGCAATCAAAAAGGCAGGTGCTTGGGTTCCCTGAAGAATGACGTGATCCAGCACATGCTAATGGAAAAACAAGGAAATAATCAGTCTACTTTTATATAAAACACAAGGTGGACAAATCTAAGGAGGGACCTGGTGATTTTGAGCTTTTCCCATTTCCAAAAAAAGAGTAGCTTTTGTAAACTATTAACGTTTTTCTGTCCTTCAGTAGATCTGTGATTTGATAAAGTCTGATGTTGGATGTCTACAACAAGTTCCTTTGAATTCACGGCAGAGTTTTTGTATGATACACAAGGTCAACTGCAACTTGTACAATCATCTTGAAGCATGATAAGTGGAAATCAAATGCTCAACTTTGAGTATCTTACCAAAGGGTGTAAATACTTATGTATCTATTATGTTTCAATGTTTATATTTCTTACAAGAAATGAAAACTATGCAAAACTCAGCTTCAGAACAACTTTAAAACATAAAATAGAAAAAGATGAATGAAGACTTACAATGAGAATTAAACGTACAATAAAAAACTAAGAAGTTGATAGTAGTGTGGTCTGCTGGGAGCTTTTTTTATCTACAGTGGGTCAAAATGTTGAGTTAGTGTTGACTGCAGACCGATACAAAGGTCACTTTAGGAGTATTTGCAGAGGAACACTGACTGAACATGACAGCTAGAAGTTCTTCAACAAGCCAACCATCAATGCAACTTCAAAAGAATTTCTTCAATCTTTCTGAAACTGTAAGAAAAATAAAATAAATAAAGTACAGTCAAATTAAACTATGTTGAAATGTGCTGCCAACATTTTCACACCTCAGATGATGTGAACTGCCAAACAGTGAAAATCATTATCCTTTAACAACACATCTGGGACAAGGGCAGCCTATTATCACCTGGGGGACATCACACTACAGCAGGGGAAGCCGGTGAGCTGAACTCAAATAAAAGACAAAGTAAATCTGTTAATCTATCAAGCTAAATGGTAAATACAAATGTTTTCTCCTTTGGACCTAAACATACTACAGAAATGATACTTAGTTGCAGTTTCTCACTGTTGGAACCACAGCCTTTATGATCATAAGACAGGTATTTTGATGTAATAAGAATTAAGGACACAAACAGAGCTTTCTTCCTCTCTTTTGTTGTCACAATGAACCTCACCTTGACTATTTCTTCACCACTGACGTGTCGCAGACGCCCAAGGATGTCCATGACCCGGTCAGGATGGGCCTTCCACTTAAGGAGAGCCAGGAGGTCCACTGAGAAAATAATAGAAATATAATAAACACAATGATGAAATGACCCAATGAAAAACGGATTATGACATGGTTAGATTAATAACTTTAGACAGAATCAGGAAAATATGACAACACAAAAATTATTTTTGTTGGAAACAAATCTGCTTCACAAGAAAATATGTTTAGCAGTGAAGAGGTGGTTTGCCTTTACAAGAAGTTTGCAGTCCACTGCCAACTATAGGAACCTTCCCCACATGCTGTGTCACCAAGCCTCGCTGATGATCTACCATTTTGTAAATTTGATTGCCGGCCGTTCACACCTCACTCCCACACAAAGAGCTTTTCCAAACTTCCCACCAACAACACAACAACACCTTAACCCCCCTAACTCCACCCAACCACTGATCAAAGATGATGATGAGAATTGGGTCTTCCAGTGTCTGAGTGTGTAAAAGGCCCTGGGTCCATTAGGAGACTCCCCTCTCTTAACATCTTGACCCCATCTTCACTGATAACTTTAAGTCTCTCAGACTGTGTAAGGTTTCCATCTGCTTAAAAAGCTCCACCATCATCCCAATCCCCATAAACACACCATCACAGGATTAAATGACCACAGGCCTGTTGTGCTGACGTCTGTGGTCATGAAATCCTTTGAGTGCCTGCTGCTGAAGCATCTGAAGTACATCACAGGCTCCTTTTTGATCTCCCTGCAGCTTACTTACCAGGCCGACTTTGTCCTGTGCCACCTCGACCATCCAGGGTCATATACAAGGATTAGGGTGGTTATGGTGGTTAGAATCTTATCCAGCTCAAGATCCACCTCAGGGGTGTATTCTTTCCCCACTCCTCTTCTTCATGTATAGAAATGACTGCACATCAACTGACCCATCTATAAAACTCCTGAAAGATGACCCCACTGTCATTACGCTGATCCAGGTTAGTGATGAGTCTGCACACAGACAGGAGGTGGATAGGATGGTTCACTGGTGCAGTCAGAACCACCTGGAGCTAAACCTGCTAAAGATGACAGGGGACTTCAGGAGAATCCCCCCCCACCCACCCTACAACACTGTCGACTGTGGATCATTTCCAGCTCCTAGGACCTGTTTTCCAGTTTTCTCAGGAATCAAGACAGCCCTCACACATCCACTCCATCTGAAAGAAGGTCCCACATAGATTTCTGCTGGTCATCTACTAAACTGTCCTCTTCCAGTCTGTCCTGCGTGCATCCATGTCTGTGTGGTTTGGCTCATCCACTGTACAATAGAGGTCCAAAGTGCAACAAACAACTTGGTCTCCAGTGAGTATCATCAGGTCTGACATTCCCTCTATTCATGACCTATTCAGATCTCAGGCCAGTATTTAGGTCAAGGCATATTTGTTGACTTTTATCCTCTGGTTGATGCTACAGAACACTAAAGGCAAAAACTAGCCGTACAGAGACTGTTTCTATCCCCAGGTCATCTGTCTGCTGAACTCAATGAATACTTCACAGGGTACTCAGCTTCTCAGCTGGAAACAAATACTGATCTTGCCCTTACCTACTAAGTGTTTTTGTTCTATTTCGTGGCATGCTGTTGGTGACTATATTTTGATTATAATGTGAGCAATGAAAAGTGAAGTCACATTATTTTGTAATATCCATAAACTTGAAGAATAAAGTTGATTTGGATTTTGATGTTTCTGACAGAGTGGTACATCAAAATCCTAAAATGTCCAAATCTTTTTATTAAGAATAAATTCTGTTATTGCCATTTGGTAATGAGTGCAGCTAATATTTTGTTTTCAATTAGCAGCTCAGTATGTAATATTTGAGGCCTTAGTGCATTATTTCAGAACATATTGAGGAACATTACGCTAAGCATTGACACTGTAGGTGTTTAGTAGGCCTAATATGAAAAGATTCTGTTTCCCTGTAAAATTGAGATGTTTTAAATGTATTTATTTAATTTTTTTAGCTGATGGGAGATTTCATTTTCTGACAGTGAATTTAAAAGCTACTGGATTAAGTGGTTACCGTTCTGAGTGAGCTTGGTGGAGGAAAGCTGCGTGGCGATCCAGAATGTCTCCTTGGTGCTTCTCTGGAAGATGAGGCTGGACGGGATGTTGGGACAGCTGTTGAAGTCGTCCTTACAGCATGGAAGGCCAAGGTAGAGGGCGTGGTTACTGAAGGTTGTGTTCTCATCACACTAAACCCACAAAGAAGAAAAAAAACGATGAAAAGGTAGAGAACAAGTGCTCTTGAGTTTTCACATTTTGAGCTGAAAGTTTGTCAACTGGTCAGTATAGTGAATGTCTGTAAGTGCAAAATAATTGTGTACTATTTTCAGACAAAAGTCTATAATAGAAGAAGAAGATGAACAAACATATGATGCGTTTTTCTCTGACCTTGTAGACATAGAGCTCATGGCTCTCGTCAGATAAAGTAGTTCCATCCTCTCTCATCAGAGGGGTGAAGGAAAAGCCATAAAGTTTTTTCTCTCCTTTATCTTTTGCTGTACAGTAAGAGAAAACAGGGAGAAAATAGAAATGTAAAAGGAGAGAAGCAATGAAAGTTTTACTGCTACAACAGTCAGAGAGTGCGATAAAAATACTTATTAAGAGCTTTGGGAATTGTCCGTTTATGATGTCATGGTTACTTTTGATTTAGCATTCACCAATAATATGTTTCACAGTCTTATTTCTAACAAGTTTCTCACAGCCAGCTCTGTTAACACACTAAAGGTATGCATAATACACTCACTTGAGCAATGTCTGAACTCAAAGCGGAGGTGGGACCCTCTGAAACGATCAATGGGAATCGGCAGTTTGATCACTTCACTCCAGCGAGGGCTGTTGTTGTGGTAGAGGACGAAGGAGCGATACTCTGGGATGTTGGGCTCCCCTGAACCCAGACTGATGCAGTCCTGCAGGGGGAGCCAGAGAGTTTGTGCAAACAGAAACAAATATGAAAAAAGATGTAATTATTGCAGTTTTAAGAAGCTCATTTTTAGATGTGTGAGGTGTAGTTGATTGGGAACAATAAGTTAGATTAATGTTAAGTATTTAAACTATTTATTGGGTTAGGTAAAATAATTTTAAACATAAATCTGTCTAGGGTACAGATACATTTGAGGTTAACTGTGTAAGCACTGATGTTTTTGTACTTTGCAAATTGGTTGTTATGCTCTTCTTGCATTACTGATATCAAACTAAGCAGCATATATATGCAGGATCACTTGCATACCTTCAGCACTTCCCCATCTGCGTAGATGACATACATGGTCACTTCGATGTTTTTCTGAACACTCTTCCCTCCTCTCTCAAAGTCTCCTCGCTCCAGAGTCAGGTACAGGTCATTACGGATGTCACCTGATTCCAGGAAAGGATGCAAAAACACAAAACAGGACAAATTAAGAGCAACAATTATATTAAGATGCACTTACAGTCTGTAACCGTTTCAGTCTGTTCACATTTAAGTACTATAAAACATATTGTCACACACAAAGAGTATAAAGGACACACATGTCCTCAAGCACAGACTAAATCTCAGACATATTTAAAGCTGAATATCTTTAACATACAGAAGACAAATGACCTGTGTTAGCCGGTGTGGATTCATTTGTCATTTTGAGCTCGTCCTTACAGAGGAGGTGTCACCTTTAATACATCAGGATGGGCGTTAAATACTCACTCCATCTCTGCCGGAGGGGAGGAGTGCTTAACGTGTGTGAAAGAGGTGTGAAAGACCCTTTGGCATATTGTGTGTTTTACAATGCAGCCCTGCTGTCTCTGCTTTAGAGGACAGGTTCAGGGTTAATGTTACTCCCTGTGCTTATTTGGGTAATTCCTCAAAATATAACACTGTAAGTTGGGTGCTAAGTGCTAAATTCTGATTAAAATACAATAAAACAAAACAAGAAGGGTCTGATGCCAGAGACACGACTGTGTTATTTCATGTGCGAGAACCTAAGTGCAGTTTAAGCGCACTTGCAAGGCTAAGATTGTTTGTTGATATATTTTAATATTACAATTAGAATATGGAAATTATCTACAAATTAACAGGTTGGAATGAAAATATGTGTTCCATGAACTCACAAGATGAGGGACACAATGGCATGTAACAGGATGCCACCTGTGTTAGCAAAATGTTTGTCCTGTAGGACAGAACAGTACAGTAAATTAAAAACCCACATAGCTGATTTAGTGAAACCTTGAAAAACAGAGACTTTACTAGAAAGTTACTTGATGCATTCATAGGAAAACCACTGAAGTCAAACATATTTACATGACCTGTCATAGTTAAGCGTCGATCTCATATTTCTTTCATGCTGCAGGAGCGTGCATGGATTTATTATGTTCTCTGTCTCACTGTTAACATGGCGTTATGAAGCTGTGGCTTCATAACACCATGTTAAAAACTACTGCTCTGCCAAAGACAGAGCAGTACTTGTTGAAGATTCTTGTTGATAAAGAACATGGCTTAATCTGTGAAATAGCTCAAACGTTGCTGATGTTAATGTTTTGTTACAAAAAGAAAGCTGTAAAAGCTGAACTCAAATGTAAACTGAGCAGGTCAAGTCTTAAATGAACCAAGTTATTAAAAAAAACAATGCTGTCTTTTGTGACACTTGAGCACCACAAAATGTTATATATTGCATCAGGTTTTGACTGAGGATTATGTTTGGGCCTCTGCACAAAGCTATTTGTAGATACCTAATGTATGCAAACAGAAATTCTTCTAATTATCAAACAAAATACAGAGGCACATTTATTCCTAAAATAATGTGTGGGCAAATGGCATTTATCTAAATTGGGAGTTTGTCTACAAATTTAGGGGAAAGCCAGCCCCATTTAATATGTGTTTATATATGTTTTAAAAAGAGCAAATTGAAATTTTAAAGAGCTTTTGCATCTCTCAGATAGCATGAAAAAATATTTTTTGTTCAAAGCTTTGGGTAATTTTGATGCAAGGGAAGTTTTACAAAGTAATCATTTTGAAACTTGATATCAAAGAGATTTATCTAGTGAGAAGTTTTGTAGGTTTTAAGGAAAGGCTTGTGAGGTGCATCCGCTATGGCTAGAATGACAAAATCAGCAACCTGGTGCAAGAAGTGATGCAAATTTCTCAGATCCATTGACATTGACAGGCATTATTGATCCTATGTGTATTTAGCACCTTCTACTTGAAGAATCTAGTGCTGAAACAAAGCAGATGTTGTTAACCGTATTTACACTATCAACCCATTCCAAATTCCTGCAGAGACGGTGCTGGCACAAACTGACGCTGATATTGTAAACTCTGAAAAGACATCAAAAGTAAGTGGGTCCTATATGTCCCCATAATCAATATCCAGTTCATTATTTTAAATTAAGTTGTATTAGTCAAAATACCCTTTCCAAAAGTCAAATTTAGAATACTTTCACTTCTAATATTTCCCTGATGTTGATTATGTGCAGCGTTCAGACAGAACCTAAAAATAAAACAAACAGTGTGGGTGGACATGTGTTACCGGAGCACATTGTGCAGAATGTGACTCACCTGGCATGATGACATCTGGGAATCCCAGTTTCCGAGTGATGGCTACCCCCCTGCTAAAAATGAGAGGGTTTTCTCTGCGGACTTGCTCCATGTCACCTCTGAGCAGCTGCAGGGAGATGATCAGTCCTGCAGGATTTCATGGGGAGAAGACTTGAGAATGAGTCACTTCACAGAAAAATAAGAGAGCAGAACAAAAGCAGAAATAAAAAGGAAAAGAATGAAAAGCATATGTAAGGAAAAAGAAAAATCTTGACCAAGTTATTTCTAAAGAAGAGCAAAAATAGATGCATTTCAGTTCTTAAAAAGACAAGCGCAAAACAAAATTAGATACATGGGTAATTACTTAATTGCTTTCATACGGTTGGTATTAATTCTCACATCTGAGAAGAACTCTACAGATTTCACTGAGGCAGCCTCAAATGACATTTCAGATCGAGACAACCATAAAGTTCAGTTAAAATGTGTGATACTTTGTGGCAACAGGAGCTCAGGGTGTAACTCCAGGTCAGGCTGAGTCTCCTACAGAGAAACCAATTAAGATGATTTTCCAGCCGATGTCAAAAAGATGACATCTATGAATTAGTCAGACGATGTTAAGGAGTTTCTCCTGGGAGGCTTGCATATTTTTTTCTAACTTTCTGGTTAGAAAAAAAAAACAGAAGCCAACAGTGTCTTCATGGTCCAATTGTCTAACAGAAAAGTGGCTTGAAAGTGACAGCAAGGGTTAATTTAGTTAATTAAAGTTCACTATTTACTTGCCATTTAGCCTGCTTATTGTTTTACATTGGGAATTCATATTTTCACAAATCCATAAGAATTGATATAACAAGAACATACAAGAAAGATGAAAAAATTCATTTGTGATCCATAGGAGATGCAAAACACAGTTTTAAAGTGTGAATTAAGTAGTTACACTAGTTCAGCTGATAAAATAGTGAACATGCTTCTTTTCTGTTATGTTTCTTGAGTAGAAAGCCATAAAAAAAAAAAAGATGTAATCAAAAATAATAAAAACACAATGCAATGTGCCCAAACTTATTGGTGGTTCAGTATTCAAACATTTTCCTTGATTGCACCTCCTAGAGTGGAGATCAGGAAAAACATTGATATTAGCTTCTGCAGTATGCAGTCAAGACGGTTTCCACTGCGGCTATTAATGCACATTGAAATATATTTGTTGTTTGAACTACTAAAATAGCTTTTCCCTACCATAGTTGGTGCTGGGCGCTGTGTATTTGGTGCTTGACTTCCGGATGATGTTTTCATGGATCTGGTACCATTCGTTCTCATTGTTACACCTGGAGGCCAAAAATATTTTGTTATACCAAAGTGTAAAAAATATTAAAACAAAACAGTTTGACAATAAGAAAAAAAGTAAATGACAACTGCAGCTGTCATTTTGAGGATTAACTTTTCCATTTCCTACTGCACCAAAACCTTAATGTTTAGTGTGCATCTTAAACATAGTCTTATTGTCTAGACACAGGGAGAGACACATGTCTGAATATATACCAGATATGTCAGAATAAAGTAAATCTCACAAACAGTGACATAATGATGTTATGAGAAGCACTTCACGCCTCCTGTAGGCAATTCTTCAGATATTTTAGTCAACAGGTATTCCTCTGCTGTAGGCCATAAATTCTTAAAGGCTTGTTTGTGAAATAACAGTTAATTGCATTGGGGAATCAAAGGTTGAGAAATCATATTTTTCTTTGCCTTTTTCCATAATAAAGAGTAAGACTGAAAATGGAGAAAAAAACTGAAAGTGAAACATTAAAAAAAGATTAGAGGCAATAAATCTGATATAAACACAATATTAAAGCTCAATGTGTTTCTGACACTTGGGATCCTCCCTCTTGTTTGGTTTATCTTTAACCTCAGAGGCTGAAACATTCAGTGTTTTGCAACATAATCTGTAAAACTGTAAAAACACGCCATCGTAAAACAGACTCCTGATTCCTCACCAGATATGTCAGCATAAAGTAAATCTCACCATGACTTTAAAGAAGAAAACTGATTCCTTATCCATTTTTTTAGGAAAACACACCAATACTTTAGTAGTTCTAAAAGTTTCTATTGAAATCTACAGATATTTGTGATGGTATACAGTGGAAATAAAAAGTATCCCCATCCTTTGGTCTTTGTGACCAAATAAATGAGACCAATAAGAAATATTTTAAAACATTTCCATCTTTAAAGTGACCAATTCAAATTGTTTCTTGATGTTCTTTTAATGATTTTAATGATGCACCAGGTTGTTTTTTCCCAAATCTTTTGAAATGATGGCTAAGAATTTGAATTTTGTCTCTCAATATTTTGATGATTTTTGCCAATCCTGGATATTTTCATTTTTAAAAAGGCTTCTCTCATTAACTCAGTTTATTTAAGCACACAGGCAGGATGCAACAAATTGTTGACACATCACAGTCTGTACTTGCCAGGAACCGCTGCAGCTTCTTTAGTGTTGCTGTCAGCCCACTTCCTGACTAGTTTCCCTTTTACCTTTTCAACAACTCTGGAGATACATCCAATTTTTGGAATGTCACTGTTGTCAAATATTTGTGACTGGTGCCTTTGTACAATCAGATAATTTAAATTTTTGTAACTTCTCTGTGAGTTATAGCTTCTGCTAAGGGATGCAAATGAGAAGATGACAAAAATATTTCTATAAGAACAGAATAAAGTTTATTTTGGGTTTGTCATTGTAAGTATTGTTAGAAATGATCCAAGAAAGGCAGACTGATAAAATAGGATGAAAAGGTGCATAAAATAAATTATTTTCCTAAGGCTGTGTAAATTCATGCAGTCAAGTTAAAGCAACTTTTATTTATTTTTAATGTTTCCTCCTGACAGATTTAAATAAAACACCTAAAGATGAAAAAAGTAATAAAAGAATTGAATATTATATAATTCCTCCTATCACAAAACACTGGTTATTTGATTGATTTATGCACATTTGAGATCTGCTCCGTACTGAACACACTTAGATTAATGCTGTGACTCAGTTTGTGATGGTGCAAATTTGTCTTAATCAGATCTTCAATCATTAAAGGAACACTTTCAAACTAGTCATCTGTGTGAGAGCAGCCACTCACGTGTAGACTTTAAGAACAAAGTCTTTCTCCTCTTTGAGCTCTGAGATGATCTGCAGCACGTCGCTCATGGCCAGAACAGCGCAGCCGTACGGTCTGCGATACTGAACATGTGGCGGGCCTTTCTTACTGTCATTCAGCAGCATGCGACCTGTAAAAAGGATTAAACTGTGTAAAGTTTTGCTGAACTGCATGGGAGAAAAATTGTGATCAAGTTAGATTTAAATTACCATAAATAATTACCAACAGATTTAAAAATCCAAAAGCAAATTTTGATCAATATTTCCCCACAACTCCAAAAATACAGACATTTTCTGTGTAGCTGATTTTTAGCTCTACACTGTGATGAACTTTACAAGGTCTTTTGAGATACATAAAGGCATTTTTTTTTAATAGTATTTGCTCTTTTTAGTGATTTGTTGTTTTTTTTTCCATTTTGGACTTCTTTGTAAAATTTTGTTTTTCAGGTCATCAAATACATTTTTACACCACTCAAAAAATAACCTGGGTAAATACAATGAGCAGTTTTCTCAAAAGAAAACCAAAATCCACCTAACCCTATAGGAAAAAGTAATAAATAGTTGTTCTTCACTTGGCAGCAAAAACTTCCACAGGGGTTTGTGATAACTGGCAATGAGTCTTTTCAATCACTGTAGAGGATTTTTGGCCCACTCGTCTTTGCTGAATTAGCTTAATTTACATTGGAGGGACTTTTTGTTTTCTTCTAAGCATTTAGAGGTGGACTTATTGCGGTGCTATAGAACATTGTCGGACGTTTAGAACATTTTAGGACATTGGCCTTTGGTATCATTTTTTTTCTTTGGTAAAAGAACAGAATTAATGTTCCAATGTTCCAGAAAGTTCCACTTCAGTGTCTTCAGCCTACAGACTATTTTTACTAAACATCTTAGGGATCATGAAGAGGTTTCATGACAAATATGAGATGGGTTTTTGTGCATCTTTTGGCTTGCAGTGGTTTTGGCCTTGGAGTTCTCGTATGGATGATGTACTGTATGTGCCCAGTCTCTATATTAGTGCTGAATCATGAACATGATTCAGCACTTACCTGATGCAAGTGAAGCCAACAGCACTTTAGAGTTCAGAGTTCTTTTCTGATCTCTTGGGTGAGTTGATGATGTTTAAAATAGTTTTGGTTGGTTGACCGCTCCATGGACGACTCACCACTGTTCCATGTTCTCACTAATTGTTGATGATATTTCTTATTGTAGTTTACTGGAGCATCAAAACCTATCAAATGGATCTGTAGTCCTTTCCAGACAGATGGATGTCAATAATTTTGTCATCGATTCTGAATACCTTTACTGATTAAATGAAGTCATCATTTGAAAACTTAGTTTGTATTTATTCCATTTGTTTTTTGCCTGACAGTTGTTTGATGATCTGAAAGATTTCCTTGTAAAATAAAATAGCTAAAATAGAAGAAATGCCAACTCACAGATATGTTTTCACTGCAATGTAAGAGTCTTAGTAAGATTGGTCAGACCTGTCCGAATAACTTGTGAGACGATGTAGAGTTCTCTCTTCATGTCTTTGTTGCTCAGATCCTGCAGTCCGAAACAGCAAACAATAAAACAAAACGGTCACTGTCAAAACAAATACTAATTAGTCTAAAACAATTGTCTGAACATGCAACTCCTCTTGTACTGAGCAGGATTATTATTAGTAATCAGTCTAGAACAGAAACTAATGAAAAATGAGACATTTGATTGACTCTAAGCTTTACTTTGTATCTGAGTTTCTTATTTGAGTGTCTTACTGCTTTACATTTCTGCTCAAACCAACAAAACAACACAGATTGACTTAAATTAACTAGCAGGTAAACAGTCTATGGCACAATACACTGCTAAAGATGTTCCAGCAGTTGAATAGTTTTGTAATATTCAGTACTAATTAGATCTTTTAACACTGACTAAATCCATGTCACAGTTTTTATGTATAAATTTATACTATAATAAAAAATAAATAAATAAAAAAAAATATCTTGTTTTTCCCTTTACTTTTTTCCAAATAGGTCTTGTAAGGAAAATAATTATGTTTAATGTCTTGATACAGTTAATCCTACAGCATGTGTAAAAGGTATATTGAATATTCTCATTTGGAATAGGTTTGTGTTAAAGGATTTAAGGGAATTCTCACTAAAGATCCTGTGGTGTAATCACACAGGAACAGGAGGCCATAAAATTGGCAGTCCTCGGGGCAATATAACTTCAGCCTGGGAGACAGAAGTTTCACAGAAGATTAAAGTCTTTTAGAAATAATGTCTTACATCTTGAATGGAGAAAAACTGAATGCATATAGAATCTTTAGATTACTAGCGTTTGAGCTATAAGACATTTCTTAAGTAATATTAGAAAA
>CAEFZX010012247.1:0-25739 GCA_903066825.1 Alfaro cultratus | reverse complement strand
CTGTTGTGTCTCAGGTAATGAATGTATCTCTTTGTCTTTTCTGCAGTGTTGTTGTTAATTCACATGCTGTTTCCTCTTTGTATTAAACTCTAATTCTGTGATGCCATCACGCATTGTAGTATTTTATTGTGGCCACACGTCGTTCGTCGGGAGGACCTTGGATTTTTAAGGAGGAAAGAGAGAGAGCCAAAACTTTCCAAAGTTAACTTATGTTAATATTTTCTTCCTTAACACTTTCCATACTTTTCCATAAATGTCGAAATTGTTCTTTTTTTCCTTCTGCTTGTGTGACATGTTAAGATCCGGGGCTGTTCTCTACTGCTGCACGGGAAATAAAAAAGAGTGAAAAGGTTTATGTGACTTAAATATTAGGTTTATACTTTTCCTCAACAGTCCTATTTTGATGCTTGACTATAGATCGATAGTTTGAGGGCCCAGTACTGGCCGTCTGCAAACTAACTCAGCACAGTTACACTTCGGAAGTTAACAGCCAGGTGGCGCCACAGACGCAGTTTTGAGTCAAGCTTTGGGCCAAGGATATTGCAATGGATATTGCAACGTAGCAAAGGTTTTCTGATCATTACCAAATGAAAATGAAAGAGAGGAATGAAGACCTCAGGTGACATTCTGCTCTCCAGCTGTTGCTGATCAAGGCAACTGAAAATGAGTCCTATTCTTTGTACAAAAATAAAAGTTAATGTAAATATAGAACTTGTGAAATACTTTGATAGTAAATACTGTTATGTATTGAAGCCCAATCAAGTCTCTGTGTGTATTTTTTTTTACAATCCCACAGAATAATACACACAGCATAAATAAAAGGCAGTAAAAGACATGCCGCCATCATACTCCAACAACTTCCTGCTGTCTTCTTCGTTGTAGTTTACAACAGGGACAGACAGCGACCTGTTGGTCATGTGATTTGTGTGATGTGGAAAAAGAGTTTCCACAGTTTAATAAATAAATTTCGATATGGCCAAAACCCCCACCTCATTTTAGCACCGAAACTTTTAATTGAAAAACAAAAGTTTTTTGTTTTTGTTTTTTTAAAAAAAAATGTGTGTAGATGGTCATGAAAACGCAGCTTGACGGGTTATGGCGCCATCTGCTGGTTCTGGTCCACTGAGTTTTCTGAAGTCGTGGACCAGGACATTCAACAGCACTTCTTGTTTTCTTCAGCTAAGGCAAAAATGATCAAAAACGATCAGAATCAGACATTTGAAATGTGCCAGTGGCTTGATACATCTTTTCACTTTTTGAGCTGAATTACTATCATAAATTTAGAGTTCACTCACACTAATTACATAGAGGCACATCTTAATAACATACATTACCATATGTAAAAATAATAGACAATCATAAAACAAAAATATACACAGATTTTTTTTCTAGCTCAACTTAAATAAGGAATGAAGTCAGTTTGCTACAGGAGAATTTGACGCGTATAACGCAGATGAGTGTGCAGCCCTGATATTCGGTCCTGCTGCACAGACGGCCGTGTTGCTGCTCTGTAAATCCAGCCTCGGTGAAGTCCTCACTCTGGATTATTTTCCTGGCAGCTCATTTTGCTTTCCTCCTCTTCAAAGCTCTGGAGTGACTGAGAGATGTCTCACTCTGACCAACACGAGCATGGACTCAATCGCTGTGTTTTATCAAAAGAAATCCCAACTGGAAAAACAAGAGGAAGCTGTGACACCCAGCAATCTCTTAGTTAAATGGTTTTGATCTCTAGCTGACTGTTTAAGGGTGACAGCAGAAATGATAAAGGAAGCTGCATTAAAAGGTAAACAGGATCTCTGAGGCTGCATGTCACAGATTTGTGTACATGCAGAGCGATTAGAAGTCTAGCTTTATTGAGATTTCTGTTTGCTCATCGCTCATCGAGCCAACAGTAATTATTATTCAGTCATTCACAAAAATCAGTGATGGATTATGTCGTTTTATGCAGATTACAGTCAGTTTGTCCAAACCTACAACTAGACATGTTCACGACAGAAACACACACACACTCACACACTTGCTTTTAGAGTCCTGTAATATCATTTCCAGTCTGTCCATTCCAAATCCCTTTTTTTTAATATTATAGTCTTTTTTTTAAAGAGAGAAACAAGAAGTGAGAAGCTGAGAGAAATGAATGAGTGTGTATCTTTTCCATTTAGGACTAAAAAAAAGTTTCAGTTCCCATATCTTATTAAAAGCCTTGTTTCTAAGTGTGAGATGAAGGAAGATGTTTCTTTATTTCAGTTGATTTGTTCCATAATAATAATACTAAGAATTTTTAAAAAATGAGTAAAAATATTTCTTACAACTTTTATTCCAGAAATTTGACCTCAACCAACATTAATGGACCGGCAGCTGCAGACAATTACTTCCCATAAAAAGGAAAACTAAAGCTCAAATTTGCCTGTAGCAATTTTGCGCTGATTAAAAACAAAAAAATGGCAAAGTCTCCATCAGCATCAACCTGGGGGGATTTGTTTTTGACCTGGAGTCATGGCCGCACAGAATCCCTGCAGAGGTCAAAAATGTTCACCGGGCCGCAGATTGGGCATCTCTGCCTTACACAGTTTGTTTGACTGGGGACCTGTCTGTATTTTTGTTAAAATGGCTTTTTTTTCTCCTAAAGTTCCTTGAAAAGAGATGTTGTTAATTGGCGCCATATAAATAAACTGAACTTTATTGAAAATTCAGGTTATTTTTGACATTAAAATCAATTTGAACATTTAAAATGTTTAAGTCTGACAAAAAGACAACAACAAAACAACACCATAGTAGTGCATACATAATTATCACTGTACAGATTTCTACAAAGTTAGTAGTACAATCACATATGTAGCTCGTTCACTGAATACAAAAAACATATGATCTCACAGTACAAAGATGAGATTTGGTCCAAAATAGCCTCAGAGAAGGCAAAGATTTTATTTTTTCTGTGAAACTAAAATTATAAACCAAATGCTTCAGGTCATAATAATAGTTGTTTTTTTGTTTTTTTTCATTCTATATTAACTGTACATACTATTTTTATCCAAACTCCTCCTCTCTTGTTGCGGATGTGAGTACAAACATCTGCAAAAGTTTGTCACAACTTTTGCAGAAGTCTTTATGCAATAACTGTTTTCACAAGTAAACTATTGAATGTAAATGATTGTTTTAATCTTCTTGTCAATCTCTTCAGGGAGAGACAAGATTAAAAGCAGTCAGCGGATCATCACCTGTTTCTGAGTTGTCAGATCAAGTTTACTTCCACACAGCATTTTGTTCAAAGTGCTTCAGATGAGGGGGAGCTGGACGGTATCAGCTAAGAAGAAGTTTATTTGTGTCTTGAAGCATTCCGAAGGATGCTGAGCCCTTATTGGCTGGTTCAGTATGAGTGCAGTAACTCCAGAATCCATAGACAGACATTGAGAAAGATGGGATCCACCAGGCTGCACTACTTTTAGATTTTTACTAAAGAGTGAAGGAGGTCGTCTGAGGTTATGGAAAAAGACTTAAAATGGATTCTAACATCTTTTTGCTAATACATATTACAATTGCAATAACTAATATTTTAACATTATTAAGGATCTTCTCAAGCCAGTCAATATTCTTCATTTAGAAAAAGCAACTAGGTAAAGTGATACCAGCATCGGTAATGGTATGAGTATTGGGTTTGGTACCAGCAGCCAGTACTCATACGTGTAAAAGCAAACTGATACTCCAAACAGATACCAGTTCTCTGCTGGATTTTCCTCCAGGGCTGAGCTGTGGAAGTAGCTCTGCTATGTTAGTTCTGATTTGTTGTTTTTCTAGACTTCTGTTCATTTTTTTTGAGGGGTTGAGGTGCTACATGTTGCATGACAATTATTCTTTCTGGTTCTCGTGCGGTGAAGCTGGAAAGATTCAGTGAACTTTTTAAAGCACTTGAAACACTGATTAGCATCTTGAAAGCTCAAATAATACCTGAACTATGACCCCCAAGTCTCAGAGGAGCATGGATTCAGAGCAGGACCAACGAGCAGAGACAGATGGAGGAAGTTCAAACCATCTCTTCTTTCAATCATAATGAGGGAGGATCATATCCCCTACTCCAACCTCTCTCTGCTGTCTAGCCAACCAGCCAGCCAGAGGTTTAAAAAGGAGTGGCAAAGCAAATGAGGTGGATTAGCAGAGCTAGCCAACAACTGATGGAGTCATCCAGGATATGTAAGTGTGGAATAACATCTGCTGCCCTTGACATTGAGCTGTTAGCATGTTTTGACAGCCATGAGACTCTCATTCAGCAACAGCGGCTTCAGTAAGAGGCATCTTAAAATTCATCGCAAGACTAACTGCTACTCAAGATTCATCCTGCCCACAGCATCACTGTCCACGACTTTTTAGAGATACTTTGACGACATGAGTTATGACAACATTTAATTTCCCTTTGGGACAAATAAAGTGTTTTTGAATTGAAGTGTGCAGCACACATTTGTTTCCAATGAACAGGAAACTATTCTTCTCTGTGCTTCTACAAAACTGATATGACTGAGGCATCTTTTTCATCTACACCAAATAATTTCCTGTTTTTTTATGAGAAATTCCAGTTCATATATATACACCGCAGTTGGAGGCAGAAACAGGAGTCGCTTTGTGACCAGCATATGAATAAAAACAATCTGTGTATAGAAACAGAAAATCATAAAGCCACTGGCACTAACCAATAAACAGTAAATGTTGTAGTGATGACTAGGAATTACCTGCCCATTCAATCTGGTTTGCAAACTGACATTAGTTGCATTTCCACAACAAATGAGAGCAAATATTTGTTGCTATTATGCTAATGTCCAAAAAGATATAATTTCTCAATTGAGGTTTCTGTTAGTAAGAGATTAAATTAAAATAAACTTGCCATTCACCATGGCACTGCACAGATGTTAACAGATACATGAGTTACATGTGTCTGTATTCATTCATTCCTCATCTATCAGCCAATCAGAGGAGACGTCAGCGTCTTATTCAGGCATTGGAGCAACAAGCCCCGCCTACTTGGGAGTAACTACTAATGCGGCGTTTTGGGAAAATTGTAGTCTGCAATTTTACAGAAGAGTTATGGATTCAACACGTTGGAATGACACACAACTTCTTATAAACTGCCTAATTCTGTGAGGGCTCTGCTGGAGCCAGCTGCAGATCGTCCAAAAAAATGAAACGTCATCGTCCGTCCACTTCCTGTTGTGTTCTTCATCGCTTTCGCCACTGGTGACATCTGGCTGTTCATCATGTGACTAATGTGATGCATAAAAAAGGGTTTCCATAGCAGTTTTGCGAAATACATCTATTTCAATACACGGCTGAAAAACCACCAAATCCTAGCGCAAAAATGTTTTTGTCATAATTGTTGTGTTTATATTAAACAAATTTATTTTCATAATTTCATGTTATGCAATTCCATGGTTAATGGAAACACAGCTACTGTCCTGTTTTAAGATTGCCTGGCGACTGCTACAATCTCAACAGATCAGCAGTTCATCGCAAGGCAAAGACACACGAGACAAACACCTGCACCTGGTACCTGTGACATTGAAATTGCGCCTTATGTCTGCAGCAATGAGCCTCAGACTCCCCCCTGGTTGTGCTATGTGTGGCTCGTTTCCCATCTCTGGACCTCTATTTTTAGCCAGGCTTGTGACCTGGCTGCTGCAAACCAAACCGCGCTCCACACATTGTCAAAACAAGGGGCTAATCCTGCCCAACAGGTGCTGGGTCTGTACAGACAGGCAGTCTGCGAGCACTCCCCAAGCTCCCACGCAACACAGTTAAAAACAAGTGAATTGACACTGTTGCCAAGCAAACACAGGGGTTCCTCTTCAATCAGCCCCTCAAGTCAGAAACACGGGGGGTCAAGACTCTGAGCCGTGCAGGTGATGAAGGATGAGATTCTCTCAAGTCTCATACGTCACTTTGTGATGATGCCCTCATCCAATGATATCATGTGGTTGTATCAGCCGTTTAACTCATGCGTGACCTCTACACAGGTCGGTTAGCCATGTTAGCATTGGTCTCTAAGTGCTGCCGTGCTCCAAGGAGAAATCCAGGCATCTTCACTTTTTACCCCTAACGGTGGAAACGTGAAAGCTTTAGGGCAGCGCGTCAGAGACCGAGCCGTTCGTTGCGACTTCCACGTGAGGATAAACGTGCGACTCGGCAGGTGGCGCCTCGGTTGCTGCGGCAGGAACAACGGTCTCTGTTCGGCTTGCGGGGTATATGCTGACCTGAGAACAGAGAGCGTCAACAGTTCGGTGAGCGGATAAGTCCAGACAGTCGTTGATGCATGTCCTAGCTGAGAGAGTTGTGTTATTTACCATGGGCTGGTGACAGATGGCAGAGTTCATCTTCAGCTCAATTACACTCAGAATTACCTCTACTCTATTCAAACACTTCCCAAACAACCATGTTCCCTAAAACGTTGGGTTTCTGTGTGAAATATAAACAAAACCAAAGTGCAGTGGTTTAAAAATGACTTGAACCCCATTTTTGACCAGACACAGCACAAACACAACATGTTAAATGTTCATGCATATTTTAGCATCTGGAACCAGGGACACAACGGGACAGATGCAACACCTAAGACAAAGTTAAGACACTAAAAAAAACAGCATTTACTAGTTGATGCTGGAATTAGGGTTTATGAGGTTCATCAGTTCAAATGCTTGTTAACACAAAGAGCAAATCAGCCAAATCAAAGCAAGACATCTAGATGTGCTGAATTCAGCTTGCTAAAGTTCAATTTGAGCATCGGAATGGGGAATAAAAGGGTATTTAGATGACTTTAGGTGTGACTGCATTGGCTCCCCAGTATTCGCAGCAGTTAGGGTACAGCAACAAAAATGAGCAAATACTTCAGCCCCCCTCTAAAACACTTATATCTTCTCATTTTAATAGTTTAAACACCAAAATATAACCAAATATGAATTAAAGTTCACAGTCCAAACCACCTTCCTAGTAAGGAATACTCTTGGTCTTCATAATCGTTACTCTTAGTAGGTACAGCAACTACCAAGGAAAATGGATGCTGCACCTGGATTGTCTGTTTAACAAACAACAGCCAATAGCATGTCAGATAGAACTACCATGGAAACCATGGATCATCCTACCAACAAATTTGCAGCAGATGCTTGAATCAATCATGTCAATGTAAATGAAAATGTCAGAAACGTCTCCAATGGCTTGTTGACTCCATACCAAGCATTTCTAAATGTGTACCCATAAAGACCAGTTGTTGTAGACTTTTTAGAAATCGATAAAGAAACCCTTTACTTTGGGTAACAAAACATATGGTAAAATTAGCATTGTTAGCAACCAAAGGTTAGCCAGCCACGGCATTTTTACAGAGTCTCTCTTATGTATTATTTACCCTGCAACAAAAAGCTACGAGAAAAACAATTCAAAACAGTTCTATCGGACAGATTCAACTCAATCGTTAATTTTGTGGTCTTCTAGTCAGTCGTTGTTTGGCTTAAAATTCTGCCTTCGTCAATATTTATAAAACATCTTCTCCCCTTTGTGTCTTTGCACCTACAGGCTTTTAATGATCTGTCTTAAGCCGAGCTGATACCTTCCAGTCCGCTCTAATGTCCACTCAACCACAGCGTCGTACCCACACACTAGACTCTCTGCAGAGTCAAGGATTTTGTAACTGCACTGGCTGTGAACACCAGCAGGGAGAATATTCAGTCAGAGACCAATAGAGCAGATCAGCCCCAGGCAGGAGATGGAAACAAGAAGGAGTTTTGTTTTAAACAGATTCTGATGTACTGATCATTTATCTTTCAAAGACAACAAAACCTGAACTGATTTTCTGATACTTCATTCTTTCTTTTTGGTTCTATTCTTCCTTTGAGTAGATATAAATATAAATCAGAGCATTATCATCCCCAGCCAAACTAAATATTCTATTGAATAATGCTCCACAAAAAGTTCTGTGAACGAGTGAATTCATGAATACTGAACAGCAAGCAGTCGGGGTTTCACTGTGTTCAGCTAGGTTAAAAATAGTAGGAGAAGGACTAGGAGCAAATGTTTCTCCATTGACACTAAGTGACTTTAATAGATGGACAAGGAAAGTGTGTCAAGTCCTTACAGTTACAGTAGCTGCGTTTCCATTAACCAAAAAATTGCGCACATTTAAATTACGAAAATAAGTTTGCTTAATCGAAACATGGCAATTTCGAAAAAACCTCAAGTTTTTCGATAAACCGTTTTAATGATGAAGTGGTTTTCAGGCCGCATCGAAATACATCTATTTCACAAAACTGCATGTAAATTGATCAACAGTACAATGTTACTACTGGGAGAAATGTTGAAAACGGCGACAGGAAGTACTATCAGTTTGTTTTAGGGTTTTTTGGACAGTCTGCAGCTCTCACTGCATCACAATACAATAAATCAGAGCTCTGTGTCATTCACGTTTGAAACATGTTGAATCCATATTTCTTCTGTAAAATCGCAGACTACAATTTTCTTAAAACGATGCATATGTAGCCGCTCCCAAGCAGGCGGGGCTTGTCGCTCCAAAGCCTGAATAAGACCTGATGGCTGATAGATGATGAGTTCTAGCTCCATCACTGAATTATGAATGTATCTAATGTACCTGTTTCCATCGGTCACTTCCGTGATTTTTAATGACTTATTGCGTGAACAAGTTTATTCACATGTGATTTTAATTTCACTTCCCTATGAAGGGAAACACTGCAATTGCGAAATTGTGGTTTGTTTTTTTTTCAACATTAGCAGAATACAGACAAAATTTCTGCGCACATTTATAATGGAAACGCAGCTACTCTGTGATGCGTTCTCTGCATGTCGGTACACATGGCCGGTAAAAGCAGCAGATGAGTGAATGAATGAACACATGCTTGTCGTCCTTCTTACACAGACCTGGGTTTGCAGGTAACGAGGAGATTTGAGTTCCAACAGCTCCTCTTTGGTGACGGTGGGAGCACAGCAGCAAAACACCTGCTGGAAGCCTGCTCTGAACCTGCCGGTAGAGGAGGAGGTGTGGGGGGAAAGGATTAATAAACGGAAAGGATTGTGCACACAAACCCAGATTACAGCCCAACTCATGGCTAAACACCCACGCTGACAGACAACTCGCCTTTTTTTCATGCTAAGCAGCTCACCTGCTGTTTAAGCAGTAGTAGATGACTGGGTTGTACATGGTGGAGCTCATGGCCAGCCACATGACGGCCAGGTAGACCTGCTGGATGTAGCGCTCCTCAAACAGTTCGGGGAAGAACTGGTGCAGCAGGAAGTAGACGTGGTACGGCAGCCAGCACACGGCGAAGGTGCACACCACCACGATCATCATCTTCACCACCTGCCAGAGGAGGTATGGTGGAGATGTCGGAATAGTCTGCTTAATCTCTCCGGCTGCTTACATGTTGGGGATTTAAAAAGTCATCAGGTTAAATGACGGGTTCGGGAGCTGTTGTCTGGGTTACCTTGCGTTTGGCGATGAGTTGCTCTGCGTAGTGTTCAGATGAGTCTCCTGGAATCTCGCTCGCCCACAGGGTGACGGCCACCGTCATGTACGCCCATCCCATGATGCACAGGGGCAGGAAGTAGATCAGTATGGTCACGCACACGTAGTAGCTGCGGCAACAAAAAACGCAAGCAGGTAATCTATTATGGAGCAGTCAAAGTTACAGTATGGAACATATTTTTTTTGGAAAGTGTCACTATATTGTGACAGTAAGACAGGAATTCTGTGAAAAAAAAAATCTAGCACTTTTGCCTTCTTCTCCCAGTAACTAGAAACAACCAATCAGAGCCAGGAGGCGGGTCTTAGCGCTGTCAATCACAATCTCGTGTGGTGCTGCTGATCCCCCTCTGACTACACTCCTTGTTCACAAGCTAATTAGCATGGACTCCAATGGCAAACAGTTTATTTGTAATGGCAGCTGTTTCTCATCCATTAGCACCTTTAGCAGCGAGAACATGAGGATGATTGGCAGCGCTAAGACCCTCCTCCTGGATCTGATTGGTTGTTTTTGACTGGAAGTGGTGAATTTCTTCAGACGGCAGTAGTAGCTCAAGGAGGAAGAGGAGATGATCAATCTTTTCACAAATCATCTGTTTCATATTATCATACTGTCACAACATGGTGACAGATTTAACAAATATGTAAAAGACATATTCTGTATAAAAGTTACACACTGCAGCTTTAGTAGAGTTTTTATTCAGTCTTTGTTTCAACTGAAATGTGAGGAACATGGTGGGTCAAAACGTTGAGAACCAGTACCAGTACCAGTACCAGTATGGTAAGTGAACAAGACATCCTTGTTCAGATCCTGTTCCACCTTTACGCTGTAGGAACTTGTCAGTGTAATGGTGGAACTCAATCTGTGGATGCACAGCATATGGAACCTGGAAGCAGATCTGCTAAAACAGACTGCCATTTTCTGACAGACTCACAAAAAAAAAAAACAGAAAAAACTCTCCAGTTGTAAACAAACAGGACGGTAGCTACTCTTCTGGAATCCAAATCCCTTAGCGGCTGATGTTTTGATGTGTGAAATGATAAAAAAAGGGTGTGTTACATCCAACAGGAAATCACATAAGATGTGCATCAGCCTGCTGCCACTTCACGCATGCCTAAAATACTCAGAGTTAGTTCACCATCTCAGCACCATTTTCTTACATTAACTCTTCCTGGGTGGCAATGGTATATATAGGAAATACATAAAAAGAATGACATGATATGGCATGACCAGTTCTGACATACAAACAGAAAACGAATGAAACGTGCAAATTGACTCCAACTTCAGGAGTTTGACCCCAAATAGAAGGATAACACACATACTGAAGCTTCATGTGTCAAATGAGACAGAATCCGCATGATGTGCCCGGAATAAAACTATTAAAGGAAGAGTCACATTTATATGTGGGATGGCAGAGGATTAGACAAAAAAAAGGTTAGAATTTACGCATTTTCTGAAACATGGGCTATTTTATATGACGTTGTTCTCTCGTACAGGAGCACCAGCTGAGATTTGAGGTGGATCATATTGACAAGCTGTCCACTGAGGCCTGAGCTGACCACAATACAACAAGGCAACTGAAAAACTGCAATAATCCACATGACTGTGATGAATGATCAGGCTCATTTATCACAAACACCCACTGGAGCTGTGAGACGTCTATCATCATGTTCTGTTTACTTTGGATCCAAACCTGTTTTGAAGGCTGTTTTACATCAATCTAACATCATGACTTCTGTGCCCCAGGGTTTGTACAGAAATGTTACTTAATAATGATGCAGAAGTCCTTATAATGAAGAATTACAGTGAGTGATGGCAGCGTCTAGAGACATCAACCTGAAGGTATAGGATGAAGCGGAGGTTTTGAATTACCGTAATAAAAAGTTCAGTTCAGTGCAGGAGAATAGTCTCAACATGGCCAAATGGTGTTCACCCTCTACTTTCCCTACACACTTTAATCTCAAAATATGTTTGATGTGAAACATTAGAGTGTGGATTTTACCAAGGAAACTCCCAAACCTTCTTTAAAAAAAAACCAACTAATCAGAGGTGGACTTCTTTCTGATTAGTGCCCTTCTGCATTATTTAAGTGAAACTAGGCTGATGGCAAAATTTATGTTTCCATCAATTACAGCAGATCATGCTGTAGTACCAGGTCAGCCACTGCCGCCCCCATGATTGACTCTTGGATTAATTTTTCTAAAATGCTGAGACTAATGAACAAGATACAATACTTCCAAAAAGTTCCACTTTTGTCTCGTCTGTCCACAGAATATTTCTCCAGAACTCTTGGAGAGCATTAAGATGTTGTTTTGGCCAATGAGAAATGGGCTTTCTGTTGTTCATGCTCAGCAGCAGTTCTGGTCCTGAAACTTTCACCTGGTGGCCATTTTGTTGATTGATTCACATTTTACTGTAATACAAGTTACTGATTAGTTTATGATTAATAAACCATTGTTAATGATGGAGGTTCAGTGGGAGGAAATCATCTATTTATATTGAACCCGGTTGTTTTTTTCTTTTCTTCATGTGAGAAAAAAAAAGAGCACAAAAGGGAGGAAAACTGCATTTTCCACAGTGGAATAAAATGGCTAATCTTGGAGGTGTTAGTATTAAAGAGACCAGCTGTATTTCCTTTACAAGTGAGTGCAAAACATTCTGCTAATGTAAAAAAAATATACACAATTTTCCAATTGCGGTGTTTCAATTAAATAAATGCAAATAAAATCATGCATGTACAAGTTTGTTCATGTGATAATTAATTAAAAATAATGCTGAATCATGATCCTCCTACCATGGTTGTTGATCATGTGACTCATGTGATGAAAAAAAGTGTTTCCATTGTAGTTTTGCAAAATACACTAATTTTGATACGGCTGAAGAGCCACTTCAACCTGGCACAAAGCCTGAGGGTTTTTTTTGTTTTTTTTTGAAACACGACAATTTATTTTCAAAACTCCAATTTTCAGGTCAAGAGAAACCCAGCTACTGTCATCAATAAATGAATTAAACAATTCTGTGAAAAAAAATAGATTGGTTCAACAGTCACTACTTGTTATTATCACACCTGATTGCAGTTAGTAAGTTGACCTTTTCCACACGGGACCTGGTTGGTTTAGGTTGTGTTTCTCCTGAATAAATGAGAGCAACATTTGAATGCTGCTTTTTGATCTGATTTCTGTCCATTTGTCTGATGACTTGGAACTTGAGTGTGACTTAAAATAGTAATAACATTTTAAAAATATCCGAAGACATCTGTGAGGGAGCCAAAAGCTTTTCCACAGCACTTTAGCAGTTTTACGTGTTGGGGAAAGGCTGCCCTTATTTATGAATATTTTACAGCCTGCAGGATTCTCAAAGGCCAGCAGCGCTGTGACATGCAGATTGCATGACAGAAACCTGTCGGCTGGAAGTTGGTGATAATTTTGGAGGATGAGGACAAAAAGGAAAAATTGAGACCTGGAGCGCTTCTGGCTATGAATAAAAAATGGTGAAGAACGTCAGAAAGGGTCGGAGTAATCCTTCTTCTCTGCTGAAGTAAAAGTTGAAATTTTGCAAATAAATATGTAAAGCCAAAATCTATTTATTTCAGTAAGTGAAAACCATAACACACATTAATTTGACTGATCAGACTGATGTTTTCAAGACTTTATTATTGTTAATTATGATGATTTTCCACTTACAGCTAATAAAAACATGACATTTAGGAATAAAATATTACATCAGACCTGCTTAAAGGTCATCATTCTCACAAAGGGGCTTTTAATCCTCATTAGAACATATATTTTAATTTATTGACTATGATTATAGTTTAAATGGTACATTAAAAGCATGGTCCTGTGTAAAAGCCCCAACATTTCTTTGCAGATCATTCCCTGAAGACATAAGTGGAATTCATATCACAGATGACACCATAATACAATCATGTGTATTTCAGTTGTTGACACACTCAGGGTGTTTTCACACCTGATAGTCCAGTAAACTCAGTTCAATTAGAGACCAAAATTGCAATTTTCAGGCGGTGAGTTCACTGTGCTGTATCAAATTAACCAAACACTTTAAAAATTCTGTTCCCCTCCTCGCCTGTGGGGGCAGCGTACCAAAAATCACTGAAAGAAATGTCACTAGAGCCTCTGAAGAAGTCACTGAGCACAACTTAGTACTTCATGAAATGTAAAGAAAAATGGAGTGAAATGAAATCCTACAATTTTAGAGATTGTAGGATTTCTCTTTTTTTCTTTGGCTAAAGATCACTAAGTATTTCTCCCACTAGTGCCAGTAACGTTTGTTTTGGTTGAATTTACCCACAAAGTCCTGTGCCATAGTCCACTTCTTGCATTTGGAGCGATCTCCAATCTGCTTGGCATTCACATGTGCATTCAAACCTAATTAGAGTTCACTTCAACTGAACCAACACCTAAGTTTGTAGGTGGATCAGAGTCTGAGAGCACCTTCACACCTTCCCAGACAAACTGGATTTTCTAGGCAAACAGAGTGGAATTGGATTAAAGCGGACTAAACGTTTGATGGGAACGCATCCTGAGTCACCACTTTGTATCATAGTAGCTTGCTACTTCTGTAGAGTAAAATTTTCAGCTAACCCTTGGCTAATGAACCACATTTAGATGTCTGTTGGTGACGGCTTTTACTTTGAAACCAAATAAAGTCCAATGTTTGATTTGACCATCATCAATTCAAAATCTAAAGGTTTTGTTACACTTTCAACAACAACGAAAATGCCTGATAAGCCCAAGGATATTTTATTAATTGTCCACTAATAATTTAACAACCAGTTTTCTCTCAGGACAAATCCAGAATGATCTCCTCTAAACACTGCTTTTAAAAAAAATGACACACGGGAATAACCTGATCATTACATGATTTCAACTTGTTTCTCACAAGTTGTAAGACAACACTGTGGTCAGGAGGAAACTCCAGCTCAGCTACTCACATCTTTTTGAAGTCAACAGCGTCGTATTCAGGCCAGTCTATGAAGCAGACCGTGCGTCCAGGCAGCACGGCGGTGGACGAGTACAGATACTGAGGAAAGGCCAGCAGCAGAGCCAGCAGCCAGATCACACCGACCACCAACCGAGTCTGAGTGGACGACAACCTCTGCTTCAGAGGGTGGATGATGGCCATGTATCTGCAAAAACACACACACACACACACACAAAAAGATTTATGGAGCAACTTCACTGAAATGGACTTTCTGTGATAATCAACTATAAATTGCAATTTCTTCTTGTTGCTAAGAGCATGATTTTCCTCCTGGGTGGCCTCTGATTTCTATTAATCTCACAGAATGAAAATTAACCGACTCAGACAATGATTTGAGACTCATTTTGAGTTAAATAGACAATTATTGCCTCTAATTTAATAGCACTTGACATTCTCAGAGAGTTTTAGAACCAGGTTACATGGACCTGTGTGAACTGTTCTGCACTTGAAGGGAACTGGAAGACTTCATCTACCAGAAACTGAAACTTTTAAATTGCATTGACATGCATTGACCTTTCATGTACCGCCGAACAACAACAACTGTGTTTGGGGTCATCGCTTTCAACAAAGTGGGATAGTTGCTAATGCATGTGGCTCAACAGAGTCAGAAACGTTGTGTAACTTTTAACCAACAACCTGTTTTGAAGGATATGAAAGTATAAAATGAATTAGGCTAAAAATGTAGAAGGTGCAAAACTTCTGCAACCAGAGGTTTTGTTCAAACCTCTGGTTGCAGAGGTTTGGACAAGCTTGAAACTGGTTTGGTTATTCTAAATATTTTTAGTGCAAAATTTATCTTTTCTGATTGTTGTAACATTTTTTTGTGTCTTTAATAAAATAAAGTTGATAAATTACTTTTTTAGCTGGTGTATTTAGCTTGTATTATTTCTTTCTAACCCATATTCATTAATATGGTCACTATGATGTGACAGTATGGTATAAGATAGTAAATCTGTGAAAAGATTATGCTCCTCTGCCTTGATCAGAAACAACCAGTCACAGCAAGGGGGAGGGTCTTAGCCACACCCCCTTGGTTTCTGCTTTACTATAGCTTCCTGTCAGCAGAGAATGCTAAGGATAGTTAGCATAGCCACTGATGACAGTGGATAAACAGTTTTCCTGGAACAGTAATTTGTTACATATCCCAACTTTTACGACATGAATTGTTTGGCACTGTTCTCCTGACTGATACATTTGTAAAATTAGATCATAGAGCAAACAAAGACTCTCGCTGAATCATGAAGATGTCAGGAAGACTCAGCTAGAATGGTGAAACTTTACTTCTGGACAATCCGATGTGAGGTATGTGCCTAATATGACGGGATACTGAATCAAAACATGCTTTACAAAAGTATTGCCTTAAGTGTGTGTGTGCTCATGTTTGCAACCGGATATTGAGCCTTTCTTATTTTTGTCTTGTTCTGGTGAATTTGTTTTCAGTTGAGGTGTAGAGGATGAGTTCACATTACAAAAACCTGGCATTTTAACAGGGGAGTGGAGACTTTCGAAGTCATAAGTACTGAGATCAACACAGGAGGAATGAAGAAGGTTTGAATGAAACATTAGAAAAGTTACACAAAACTTGGAGGTTCAGTGGTGGTGATATCATCTGAATATTAGCTTCAATAAAAGATTATTCCCATTTTGGGATGCACGATATATCAACATTGACATTGTTATTGGCTGGTGTTAGTCAATTTTTAACATATTGGTATCTGTAAGTGGAAACTGGGCCAAGATTAGCAACTAATATTTATTTCCATTTTGTATGTTTTTATGGTGCCAAAAGTTTAGGAAAAATCTATAAATATATCAATAAATATTAGTTATCAGCAATACTAATATTGGGCATAGATATTGGCTCAAAATGGGCTGCACAGTGGTGCAGTTGGTAGCACTGTTGCCTTGCAACAAGAAGGTCCTTGGTTCGATCTTTCTGCATGGAGTTTGCATGTTCTCCCTGTGAATGCTGGGTTCTCTCCGGGTACTCCGGCTTCCTCCCACAGTACAAAAACATGACTGTCAGGTTAATTGGTCTTTCTAAATTGTCCCTCGGTGTGAGTGTGTGTGTGCATGGTTGTTTGTCCTGTTTGTCTCTGTGTTGCCCTGCGACAGACTGGTGACCTGTTCAGGGTGACCCCGCCTCTCGCCCAGGACGGAGCTGGAGATAGAAACCAGCACCTCCCGACCCCACTAGGGACAAGGGTGTAAGAAAACGGGTGGATGGATGGATATTGGCTCAAAATATTCCCATCGGTGCATCCCTGCTCCCATTCCTCCAGTCTCCTTTCTTTGTCCCCATGCTGCTGTCCAGATCTGATAGATGTGGCACCAGAAATGTGACCTCTGCTGTTTTAAAGGAAGACTCTCATGTCGTTTCAGATCGTGATTCAGACACAAACACCTCGCAGAGCGTGACACACCTGTCCAGAGCGATGGCTGTCATGGAGTAGATGCTGGCAAATATGGCGGCGATGGGGAAGAAGTTGTGGAATCGGCAGTAGACCAAACCGAAGTACCACTCGTTGTGAACGGCGTAGGCAAAGTTAATGACCGTGTTGAATGCTGACATGGTGGCCTCAGCGAAAGCGAGGTTCACCTGCAGAGGAAAGACAAAGTTCACTTTATTGTAACTCGTAAACCTAACATGATTTTGCATGTCCTTATTTTAAACCTGGATATGGAATGAACTTGAAAGAGAGAGTCCTTTCCATTTCTATGTTGGAAATGGATGTTTTCTAAGATTAAGCGAAAGAGAACGAGCAAACACACTTAGTCAACTTTAACGGTCACAATCTTTCAAAGTGCAACCTAGTAGATGAGGGTTAGATTCAGAGGCAGAGACAGATCTGATTGGGAAATGGAAAACACCTTTCATCTTTGATAACACTTTATTGTAAACCCTTCTTTTATAAGAGGAGATCTCAGGATTTTTGCTCGTTGAGGAAAAGTATTCAAACTCTGGGAGCCTTTCACATTTTGTGTCATTACTGATATAAACTTCCATGTGTCTCATTGGAAATGTGCGCTAAAGATCAACACAATTTGGCACACGACGTTATACTAGAGGCAAATCGACAATGGCTGTCAAATGTTTTCACAAACGAAAAATCTAAAATGTGGGAACTGAATTAGTTTGTTTTTTTAAAAACAAAAATCAACCAGTTGTCTTCAGATGTCACCTAATGAGTGAACGCAGTTGACCTGAGTGTAATTTAATCTGAGCTTGAATGCAGGCGCTTTGTGAAGGCCTCAGAGGAACAAACAGCATTCAGACAGGTCAAAGGTTAAGACTGAAGGAGAAGAGTTTGATATTCAGTTGATTTTGCTATTTTGCTCAATGAAAGATGTCTGCTCTATGTTATCTTTTATATTGATTTAATTTTTTTAAACACTCTAGAGTTAATTTATCTGAATGATATTTTACGTTTATTTTATTTTATTTTATTTTGCGTAATCTGTCAACCAAACATTTCATCAGATAAAGTTCCCTTCAAATTAGCAGATTATTCTCTAATTTACAGAGACTGGAAGTCAATCTCAAGCTCAGTACATTGAGATTTGCTTTTCATGGCTGATTTCTTTATAGCTCCTACAAGAGTCCCTGACGTCGCTGTATAAATAGACTAATTCTCCTATTACAATAAAGAGCCTCATTTCTGAAAGTTTCCTCACTCCCGTATCAAAACTCCCTATTTTTACGCACAACTCACTAGAAAGTAGTTGGTGACCGTCCTCATGCGTCTGTGCGCCAGAATAATCCAGATGACCACCAGGTTGCCGACCACAGACACCACCACAATGCCGAAATAAGCGACGGCCCACAGCGTGATCTGCCACACGGGCTGGATGAACTTGTTGAAGCCGTCGCTGCAGTTCGCGGAGACGTTCGTCCCGTTCCCGCCGCTGCAGTCGGTGGCGTTGTAGAGCGCGTCCATCTTCTGGGCATAACCCCGATCACAGACTTTCTTTAAAAAAAAAAAAGGCTTGAGTCTTACTGGAATCCTGGAGAGTAAAAGCAGTTTGGCGCGTCTTCGCTCATTTTACGCACCGCGCACACGGCGCGCCACTGATGGGGGTGAAAGCGCAAAACGCAGCGGCACACCAGCCAACTACTTACGCACTTCTGGTCTGCCTCATCTCCCGACTCCACACACACCAGCTGCTATACCCCCACTCACCAATCATGATTAGTGTTGGCTCTTTATGTGCAGAATCACATTCCAGGCGAATTATTAATATATGACCGTGTGAGCAAACGCAATTTATATGAACAGCTATAATCTCTGCAGGATTAATCTAGGTCAATTTGATGATGTTGCTTTTTAAGCAAAGGAAATAGCGGGCGGAAATAAACACAACGTACCTAAAAATGTGCGAATACATAATGCATTAAAAAGAGAACAAGGCTGTGTGGAGACCAAAGACAATAACAACAACAACAAAGAGTCTATTTAGACCCTTTAAGCATTACGATTGCATAAAAAGATCATTGTAGAAGAAAAACGGAGGCGTTAGATTTGGCCAATCATTAATATTAATTCGCCAATTAATATTGGCGTCACATATTGATTTAAAAATAGCTAAAAAGTCCTATTTTTATTTTTTTTTCTCACTTTTTTTGAGTGTTCTGAGCTTGATTCATATCGAACATAAAGGGTGTTAAAATAAATTATTAATATAATTAATGAATCATTCGTAGTTCTGAGATTAATATCAAAAGTTTATAGAAAAAACATGGGAATGTGAGTTTCTAAATTTGAAAATGTCCAAAAGTCAAAGATTTTTGCGTATTGAAACTTTTCGACAGGAGCACAAAAAGTTTGATATAAAGATCATGCTAGAAGCAGCAGTTCTTACCAGGACAGAGGATAAGCAAATGGCTCAGTGTGAAACAATGACGCTGTTTGATAATTTCTTGTGTCCCTAGTAGGTGAAACAATTTAAAGCAGGAGTGCATCGACAAATCAGCCAGCCGATAAATCGGCCCAGTCTTCCTTCATTTTGAGAGATTGACCTCTGCCGATACTTACAGGTGAAACCGATGTTATTTACTTCTGTAAAGGTCTGAAAATCACCAACTGTTCCCATTTGTCTGCTGTGTGAGAGAACTGACTGACAGTCCCACCATCAGGTAACAGTTAACAGTCATCCCACTGTTTCCAACTTAGCAACTTTGTCAATATAACAACTTTTCAGACAAAAACAAATGTTATGGTCGAAACCAGAATGAGCTGGTAAATTTGTGTAAAGATCAATGATCGGCCAGGAAACAGACCAAATATATATATTTTTCTCTATATGTGTTCCAATCAAGATGAGCTGATGTCCATCATGTGATCAGTGCTGGCGGGAAGCCGCAGTCCAGCTCAATGAGTCCATCAGGCCGAGCTGCACGTGAACTGGGCGGAGCCGCAAAAACAGATGAATGGAGCAGCATTTGAATGAGGTTTAGATCCGTGGCCCCTCCGCATGTCTGTCTGTCTGTCTGTCTGTCTGTCTGTCTGTCTGTCTGTCTGTCTGTCTGTCTGTCTGTCTGTCTGTCTGTCTGTCGCATCTCATCAGAGCCATTAGACTCCACAGCAAGAAAACAGGAATTCAATCTCATTCCTCACCTGCTCCCCTCGCAGCTGCCGGACGCAGCGCGGCGGCGCAGGCGACGCCGGGCCGTGTCTGAACAAGAGGAGGAGAAATTATATGGGATAAAATAAAGAGGCACGATTCACCTGAGAGTGACTGAGAGTCTTCTTAATTTGTCTGTTTATCCGGCAGAGCACCTGCTGTCACAGAAATAAACTCAAATTAAAATAAAAAGAAGTGTGAAGTGGGGACGTGTTGACGCGGCGGGGGGTCAGATCTCAGTTCTTCAGAGAATAGGAAAAAAAAAACACACACAACTGCATCAACTGCATCAGATGGTTGATGGAGAGGAGAAGAGAAAATAAATGCTGAGTTAGAAAAAGGCTCAGTGTTTATTTGTAAATTTTAAATAAAGAGAAAAATAAAGTATCTGTCAGCATTATCTATGAAAAGGTTATCATTTTGTCTCAGTGTGGGAATTTAAGATAATATTCAAAGGTCAGTCATAATTAAATTGACTTGAGTTAGTTTTTGTAGTAAATTTTACCTAAACTTTTCGCTGCTACTAGTGATATATAATATAAAACAGGGGAGCTCATAAGGTCGATCGCGATCGACCGGTCGATCGCGATCGACCGGTCGATCGTGGGAAGGTATCGAGTCGATCGCGGCATCAGGTGACAAACAGATCACCACAAGGACGCTGAGACCAGAACTTCCTCTACTGACGCGCTTATCAAAATATTCACTAAGATCCAAAACGTTTGTAGCTTCATTAAATAATAATAAGATCAACAAAACGTATTAAAATGGATAATCTTAGTAATTATTGTTCAACAAGGTGTTGCGCCATTCAGTGCGTTTCGATTCCATTAACAAAACAATCGACTCAAAGACCGACTGACTAGCAGAGCAGGAGTTTAAATTAGCTAATCAACCACTACGGAGGAGAGGCTTATTAATAATCGAGAAATAAATATCAAGCCTGGAAACCTGATATCGTAACGAACTGAAGGTTTTGTTTTTAACGTAATCTCTGCTGGGCTGTGGGGCGCAGGCGGTTGCCACGGCAACGGGTGTGCTAAACGACACAGAGAGACGGAGTGTAAAAAAGCGCGAGTGCTTATGAGTTGATCACCTGTTCGGGTTATTTTACCTTCGCTGTGGATCTTTACAGCCGCTGTAGTTTCTGAACGATCAATAAACGACAAACTTGGACTAATTACCTCGTTTGTTTGTGAGTTTACGTCACATCAAATGTCAAATAGGACAAATATATTTCATTAAGTTTTAACAAGCAAATGACTTCTACGGAGATAATTATGTGAAATTAAATTAATTATATCCCATTTTCAGAAGATTTACCTTTACCTTCACAGAGCTCTTTGGTTCCTCCTATCAGTTTGTAGTTTCTCATATTGACGTCATCAAACCAAAGATCAGATCTTCCATAACTGACTGACCTGCTGACCTCAGGTTTGCAACCAGCTTCTGACTGAGAAACCAGTAACCTGCTCCCAGTGTCAGAATCTCACTGAGGAAGAAACTGCATTAGGTTTTCTATCACTTTATTATTTCTGCTATACCTGATGTATATTTGCATATAAAATAAGTCAATAGAGTTTAATTTACATTTTTTATGTCTTCGTGTCATGAGGTAGAGCTCAGCCAGTTGGTGAGAGAAAAAGTAGATCTTGGTCTCAAAAAGTATGAGCACCCCTGATATAAAACAACAAACACACATACAGTCTGTTACAGGGAAACTTTTTACATGTTTTCAGACTTTATTGTTCTCATATTATGCTCCATTTCCTGAAGCCGTTGTGTTACTTAAAGGACAAGTGAATTCACAGAGCATTTTATATTGCCACTTAAAGCACTTAGCTCTATTCTAAACTATATATTTTGTGTCTACTAAAAATGTCGGCTTCAGAACTGACTATCAAAATGGTTCTATGAATAAAGTCTGAGACTTTGAGCTGTGGAAAAAATTTAAACAACTACTAGAATAACTACTTTGTGTTGTTATAGAACTAGCATTAACTTGACTGTTACCTTTTCTGCTCAATTCAGTTTAATTCTCATCTCCACTCAGAGCTCCATCTGGGATTTCTCCCATTGACACAAATTCCCTCTGGTAAATTTTTCTTCTGAGCCAATCAGAGAGCAGAAGAAGTTGTGAACGGTGACATCAATTTTCTTCACTGTTTTAGAATCGTACTCCGCCTGTAGTTTCATGGCAGTGGTAGAAGCTTTTGAATTATCTTTGAAAAGTACATCACAGGAGCAATATTATGTGTTTTCCAGCCACATTGTGCTTTTTTATAGCACAACCTTCAGTTGTTGTAAAAAATTATGTCAAATATGACTTAAAAGAAATTTGACTTCGTAATATAGCACCTTGAAATTGGGCATCTGTCTCTTTAAGAAACTCCTGCTCTTTGTGAAACTCCAACTTCAGGAAGTCATCACAAAGTGGCTCCTCTATTAACCATTTAACAAGATTTTACCAGCGCTGCACTGAGAAGAATCTCTTACAATGAGTTCAGCAGATACACAGTTCCACCAGGTGTTTGCTAATTGCCTCTGGCTAGTCTGAAGGAGCTGAGTGGGAGAGTCGCAGGGGAGGGCTGCTCTGTGAGGCGGAAACTTGGAAACTGTAGCTTTGAGGAGGAGCTGCGTCTCAAAGGAGGAGCTGGGTCCACCCAGGTGTTTTGCACAGCTGAACGATTGCCTTGGAGACGAATGACTTTCTCAAACCTGCATGAAAGAATCAAGGCAATAAGTCAGGTATGTTTTTGATGAGGGGATAACATTATAGCATTATGTGAAGCTCAAAAAGTCATTTATTTTACATAACACAGCCTCTTACAGATGGATGTGTGAGAAGCTCAGAACGAACATTAAGGACGGACATTTAAAGCTCCAGCCTGCAGAGGCTCTCCTCCTTCACTAACAGAAAGGTTACGTCTCCTTTGGGCTGGAAGCCAGTCCTTGTAGCCAGAAGTCCAAGGTCAGCTGTCCTGCCTTTACAACTGACTTTTTAGCCTGAAGGCGCTGAACAATACAACTCAAACACTAAAATGAAATAAAGAAAGCTAGAAAGGAAGAAAAAGGACAAATCAGAAACGAACAGAACAAGGAGTGAAATATAATTTTAAGAGTCACAACAGCAGCTCTGCTCCACCTCTTCGTGTTTCGGTTCAGACTGAGATAAATCACAGAGGTCAGTACAGACACTTACGTATGTCCCACACAGTACAGGCCAATAGTAGAATTTCCTTGAGCTACAATGCTGCATCAATATTTAAAATATTTATTGTAGACTATTTAACAGTAGGTGATAAATAAAAGTTTTAAACCCCCCCACTGCCTTCAGATAGAATTCGTTGGAACAGCATCTCATTGTGTCTTTCTCTGTGGCTCAGATCAGGGAGGAGAAAAACAAGTAAAATCAGTGGCTTTCGCCCTGAGGTGTCGCCGCCTCACATCACAGAGGAAAAGCTGTGTGAGCGAAGCCAAACTGACACAGTCACATTGGATTATTCCACACAGGACTGTTCAACCGGAGCGTCATGCCTTCCATGTCTGACATGCAGATCAGCAGATTCATAAGCTCCGCAGCCGAAATCAGTACAAGGCTTCGCTTGGTGTGTTATAGATCATAGGACACATTAAAACTTCTAATTTAGTTATAGTTTAGTTGTTCCATATATCTTGTGGAAGGTGACTCTTTTCTGGATATTGTCTACTGTTTGCTGGAGAGCAATTAAAGCATTTGAATGGGATAGCATAATGACAATAATAATAATACTTCTTGAGTTTTATTTTTGCTTTGCTTGTATTATTTTCCATTGTGACTCTGTTCCTCCTCAGAATCACATTTTAAAAGCCTTTTATTTCAGTATTTAGATGCATACATGCTTCACAGTTCTGTTTAGGAGTCATATGAAAACCTCTAGCAGATGTTATATGAAACTGAGAAAAACTTTTTTATTTTTCTATAAACTTTGCTTTTGAGATCATCCAATGCAGTATTGCTGTTTATACAAGCAAATCGTAGAAAAGTGAAGCTATTTTTCCTGCTTTGTATGGACAGTGTGTGTTTTTCAGTTTTCCATGTATTCAAGACAAACACGTGGCAACATTTTTTATTATTTCTGTGCACAAAGTTAAAAAGATAAGAGACATGGATGACATAAAGTCACAGTATGATTTACACAAAATGATGTTTTTACATGTTTGTTAAAATGATCATTATGTTGTGGCAGATAATGTGTGAAAAGCCTGAGCTCCTCATCTCCTCCCTGAGCTGCTGCTGCCGTCTGAGGAAAAGCACCGCTGCCACCCAACTAACGCATCCAACCTGTAGTGTCCGTTTGGACTGACGGAAATGAGGAAACGTGTCACAGAAAATGTTTGTAATCTGCAGCCTCCATTATGAAATCTCAACCGTCCACCGACGTTGTGCGTGAACTCTGAGTCCGCCTATATCAGAGTAAAAACCAAACAGAAGAAAATATAACAATACAAGCAATAAACACAATGGAGGAGCTACTAGTTGCAGATGAAATGAATGATTTAGAAAAGCAATTTATTTTTGGCCCTGTGATGGACTGACAATGGCGATAAGCACCCCGCCCTCCTGCAACCCTGCAAGGATAAGCAGGAAGAGGCGATGTGCGGAAGACGGAGGGATTTGTTTTTGTCAGGGCCCTGACAGAACGCCTGAAGGCATCAGAATAAAGCACCAAGATAAAACGTGTCTTTGTTTCGGGCTGGGAATGCACTCCGTCTTCTTCTTCTTTACGAGAGTGAAAACACATCTCTGTGTGGAGACAGTAATAATACTTTTGAGCATTATTGCCTTAGTGACTGTGATTGTTTTTAACAAGAAGATAATATAAGCAGCAAATAAGAGAAAAGAAAACAAGACCGTCAACAAACGAACCATATAAGACTAAGGCTTTGACCACAGCTGTGTTTGGATTAGCAAAACCTTTTCAGTTTTTTGCTAATGTCAAAAAATTCACTATTTCACAATTGCTGTGTTTTTATTAAATAAGAAATGCAATTAAAATCCCACGTGACTGAGCTCGTTCACACAATGAGAAATAAAGAAATAAAACGCCACGCCGTCTTCCTCCTTCCGCTTCCTCCTTCCGCTTCCTCCTTCTGCTTCCTCTCACCATCCTTGTAGTTTCCGCCACTAGTAACATCCGGTTGTTGATCACATGACTAGTGTGAAGCGAAAGTGTTTCCTTTGCGATTTTGCAAAAATCATTTTGAAACAGCAGAACAACCACCTCATCTCAGCGCAGAAAGCGTTTAGCTAAAGTTTTTTCCTAAATCACATTAGTTGCTTTCTGTGTACAAAATGCAAATCAGGAAGGAGAGCAGCAGACAGTTACCCATTCACCAGCTGCTGAAGATGGCACAGCAGAGACTGTACTTTCTGAGAATCCTCAAGAAGAACTGTCTCCCCTCAGACCTGCTGCAGGCCTTCTTCTATCACTGCTCCATAGAGAGTGTGCTCACGTACGGTCTATGTACCTGGTACGGCAGCAGCACATCCTCAGACAAGAAGGCGCTCCAGAGGGTCGTCAGGGCAGCAGAGAGAACCATAGGCTGCCTCCTCCCCACCATGGAACAGATTTA
>CAEFZX010012245.1:0-14574 GCA_903066825.1 Alfaro cultratus | reverse complement strand
GGTTTTCACTTCACAGGTGTGCCCTGTCAGGTTTTTCTACAATCTAATCTACAATTTTCATAGTCATGAAAATAAAGAAAACCATTTGAATGACCAGGTGTGTCCAAAACTTTTGGTCTGTACTGTATATATCAAACATAACCTAAAATAAATTTCAGTTCTCAATTTAACACCTTGAAATTGGGCCTCTGTCTCTTTAAGAAGCTCCAACTCTTTCCAACACTCTTCTTCAATTCATCACAACAATGCTGCACCATTATGTCGTTGTTAGGAGTATTGGACTGAGAGGTAGTTCATATGATGAGCTCAGAAGACTGATATTTCCACCAAGTGTTTGCTAATTGATGCTGTTGCTAGTCTAGAGGAGCTGTGTGGAAATAAGCAGCTTTTTGTGAGAACAAGTGTCAAGGCAACCCAGACTGGCTGAGATTCAAGGATTCCTCAAACATGGAAGAAACAAAGCAACATTTCAGGTATGTTTTTGATGAGGGAATAGAATTAGAAAGCTGAATCTCCTGCTGGGACAGAATATCTATTGCTAAGAAGAGGAAGGGATACAGTATTCTGAGCATTAACATAGAAGATGACTGATAAAATGTACTGTGTTGCTATATTAAACATACTTAGCATAAACATTATTCAGCTAACACACTCAGACTCTGTAGTAATTAACTCTTCTAAAACTCTTCCTTAAGTTGATGTGGTGATAAATAGCAGCAACTAATGATGCATGGGAAAGCCAAAATGTCATAATAAACTGAATAATTGTTCCAATCAAGTCATGGCCACTGATGCCATCCTAGGCCATCAAGAATGTGAACATTTGCTTCTTTTTTTAAAGTGTAAGCCCTACATGGTCTTGCTCTTCACTGCCATAAAAGGATGCAATTTCTATTTTCTTACAAATAAACTCAGTAATTAATTCATTTGACAATACAGACCCTTGCTGTAATTCTGAGTTGCTGTAATGTCATGCCTGTCACATTGCAGATTTAGATTACTTCACACTGGAGACTAAGTTGAGCTAAAATATTTTTAAAGACACCCTCATATATATATTGTAATATAGATGGATGGGCATCACTAAGGTCTATTCTAATTTTCGGTTTTCTTTCAAATCTGACCTACCATTTCCCACTTTATGTTATTGTAATTATTCTCTTTATTCTAAGAAAAGGTATATTCTTTGATAGATGTAATAGTTTTACATGCAACAATACCAAAGGATACCAAAAGTTAACCATGCTTATTTTTTAAAAGCCTAACTTTTATCTGATATTTGAAAATAGACTCAGTCTTTGTATATCCTACTGCTTAATTCTTTAAAAACTCTAAAGGATAGGAGTTCTTGGTTTAGATTGTTTCAATAAAGAGAAAACTTCCTTTTAATAGCTGACCTGCTAATCAATGGTCAAGGGAAAATCGGCTATCTGGTTGCTGTAACACTAAATATATAGTGTTCATTCATCATACCTTGAACAACTGGTAGAAAAACGTTTGGTGCTTTCCTCTCTTAGCTGGCATGAAACATAGAGATGCTGCAACCTCCTATCATTTTATTCACAATTCAAGCCAGACGGTAAAAACCCTGCCTTTTTGATTTATGGTTGTCAGAGTGAATTGTTTTTTGGTGAAATGCGCGATTTATTTTCACACTGTAATAAATCACAATTTCACCTGAAAAGAATGCTTTGAGAAGAAAACAAGTTACGATACATTTAAAAAGACTTAAAATATTTTTTTACACTCAGTTTAGTGTCTCCGTGCTTATTCTTCTTCAAATAACAGATCCTGTCGTTTCACCGATCAGTTCTGAAAAGCTTGCAAAGCAGCAGGTTGAGCACTCTTCCACAGAATGGAAAGCGCTGTCAAAGTCCATGTAGCACAGCAGAGCGCAGTGGGCTGTGTAATGCTAAAGAACAAGCAGCAGGTATCTGTTAGTTAATCAGGCGTCTGAATTAGGCCAGAGGCCGAGGCTGCGTTCAGGAGCAACGCCGCTGTTTTGACTAAACCTGTCTCAGCAAGAGCCCCGTCACGGAGACTCCAACATTTGTAAAAGATTAGTGGCCCAGTCCTGATGTAGAGCGCTCGGGTCAGCTAGAGTGCAGCGCTCGGACGCAGTTCAATCTTTGGGCCTATCTCCTCCATCTGCAGCTCTGAAGCAGCACTTTCGCTTGTCCCGATACATGAGAGACGCAATCAGGAATGTGATTAAAGATTTCAGAAGTGTGTTTTCGAGTTCAATAAGGGGAGAATTTACAGAAGCTGTTAAGCACATTGAGATCATGCCACTGTGGCACATATAAAGCAGCTTGAATGTTGTATTTTAGCTGACTTCTATTGCATGACAGCATGCTATCACGTGTGAACACTTCCAGTCTGACTGGGTTTAATAGGGGAACAACAACAGAACACATGCTCTCAGCCTATCATTAGCCAAAGGCTGAATCAAAACCAACTGTGTAGGAACAATAAAATAATTTGTCAAGGGAAAAGGGTGCAGATAAATCCTGCAGAGCCTTTTCCAACTGGCTGAGGTTGTAACGCACCAGGCCAAGTGTTCAGCACCTGGCTGTCAGGGCTCTGACGCCGCCTAATTCATTTCAACTTTCAGATTCATATTAGATCACCGTCACCGCAAGCAGAGGGAGCCTGATTAGTCTTTTTATTGGTTTTAGCCAACTTGTGCTGCAATAGGACTTTTTAAGGGCAAAAGTTAGATCAACACAACAGACTGAAGACAGCGTGCTCTCATTTTCTCTGTCTGCACTCTGTAAATCTGTGACTGAGCTTTAGTGAGGACACTTTGGGAAAGAAGCCAGGACACACTTATTTAAAAAAAGATCTTATCAAGTGATATATATAGGAGACATTTCCTCCTAAGAAAAAGGATATTTTGGAGGGAATTGAAGCTGCATGCTGAATCCAGGAAATCTCAGCATATCAGTTTCAAGGTGAATGAAGCACTTTGTGACGGGGTTATGGTTTTCACATAAATTTTAACCCCATTGTGAGGTGAGACTGTATATTTATCAGGCCAGCTACTACATGTATGAGGTGACTTTCATTAGATCCAAATCACATAAGTTTTTTTCAAAGCATTTTATGTAGATGTTGATGCAAGAATCAATCAACTAAAGATCAAAATAGGCCAAATCTCCATTGATCAGCAACAACTTAAATATTAAGAAATCAGTTTTCCCCTCTTTAAGTGCATCCAAACTAAGTGCTCCAACCATTTTCAATCAATAAATACAATACATAATAATTTCTTTAAGATTAATGAAAAAAATCTGATAATGATTATAGTCACTTTCATGGGAGAATCTTGTAGTTTCTTAAATTTATATTGAGTTCAAAACTACAGCCTCTGTCAAAAAACCTGGAGCACATTTATTACTCTGGTACTCATTGCGAATTGGAAATAACCAAATAAGATGTCCAAACCAACCAATAATCAATATTGATCTGGTAAATGCTTATCATTGCATCTCTATTTTTTCTTTTATCTTAAAATATCTGCCAACATACCGAACCTGTTCACTGATTTTATTCTTAAACTTTATAAATATAATTATACTCAAACATATTTTAAAAATGACTAAATCTTTCATTTAAAAACATCAGCTGCTCTGCATTGTATATCAATGCTGAGATTTTGTATTTGTGGGTTTTTTTTTCTTTTACAGCGTGCGACAAGCGGACGATGAGAGTTGCAACAGACTTTGACCTCAGCACCCTTCAAAACGCAAGTCGAACACAAAACTATTATTTAGCATCAGCACTGTAATTAATTTTCATTCTCAGAGTTCAAAAAGCCCATGTTGGCCCCAAACACCCGGACAGAAAAACACTCTAATCTAAACACACTAATCAGCTCCCCTTTCAAACAGCCCACAACGAGACTGGTAAGTGTGGAAAGTGCGCAACATGATGTTTGTATTAAAGAGGTGTATTGTAGAAGCTGACTTCTTGGTCTTCTGGGGAATGTTAAGCATGTTAATAAAACGTACATACTGAGGTTATTACTCTGCAACATGGTCCCATTTAGCACAGTTTCTGAGCAACCCACATGAGGCCAGTTACTAACGGAGGGAAGGAGTCCTGCATTTACCCTCAGTAATTACACTTCAAACAGCAGAACATCCTTTAAAGACTTTTCAGAGTGACTTTGACAAGAAAATAATGCAAACTAAATAAAAAACAAAAACAAAAAAACAATAAGATGCTTCAGCACAACGTAAGTCATTGCTGTTTTCAGACAGAAAGAACATCTTTTGTCAATTCTGGATATGCGTTTTTAACAAATTCACCAATGGCAAAGTTTTTAGTACCCCTGTTGTCGATACTTTGTACAGACCCCCTTTGCTAATAGAACAACTGTTAGTCTTCTATATATTCATGGATCATACAGAGAGAGTGATCTTTCACCATTCTCGATAGATCGTAGTTTGTCCTTTAGTAGTTTGTCTCTTCAGCTCACCCGCTAGGTCTGGGGTCTCGGATGGTTTAGGAGGGAAGGAAGATTTTCTGTCTGATTAACTTTTTCTGTCGTGGTTCCCCCTAATGTTTAGAAACAGTTTCCAGCTGAACACAGACCAACAGTCAGTTTTTTTTGGCATGGTTCGACACATTTTGAAAATGTGACACTTCAAAGAGTTCATGATATTTTACACTCAAATAACTGTGTTGTTTTGGAAGAGAAACAGGACCACAGCGTCACAGATCCTCCACCATGTGAAATTACCTGATTTTCCACTTACTCACCCTTTTCATCATAGCAAACACACCTACGCGTATGTTGTCAAGAGTACAATCTTAATCTCATCTGACTAAAGTCGGATTCCAGTTAATGTCCAGTTGACACATGGATAGCTTCAAATCTGCAGGGTTAGGGTTAGGGTTGTTGATGTCCAGATGCAACTCTTTGCTGCAGTTCACCAGATTTCTTGTTTACCTTTCTTGGCATCTTGTTCACTGTTCATAGTGGCAAGATACATTTAAATAAAAAAGGGTCCCTGTCCAGCTTGATGGTAAAAATAGATGCTGTGTTGAGGATGATGCCTTTGAGTCATGTCTTATTCTTACCAGAACAAGAAGGAAATTACATTTTAAAAAGTAAAGAAATGTAAAAAATAAAATCTTTTCCCAAAAAGTACATAAAATTAACCATTATGTATCTAAAGAATATTTCAGTGTGAAGTTATGCAACTACAAACAAACATATAAACTGTACTGTTAAACTTTGTTTAGATTTTTTCTGGTTATGTGTACAGATGAACACTTTATCGGGGAAAGAAAAAAAACAGATTTGAGCACATTTTTATCTAACTCAATGTAAGAAAAATCTATTACCTTGCATCCAGAATATATTTCCTCACAATGGTTAAAAAAAGAACTGGAGGGTCCTCAGTAATAAACTTTCTTCTTGTTTTGATGTTACTTCAACAAAAAGATTTTACTTTAAATAACGTGAAAACCTCTATAAGCAATGCGAAAGCTGGTGCTGAGTTGTAATAAAAGTTATAGCCGTCCTGTCAATCTCAATCAACTCTTTACAAAATGTTTTCCTTTAATGGTGCAAAACCTGTCCAAGTTTAAAGATCTATGTTCTTTAACTAAAGACCTATCCACGTGATCAACACCACATAGGTTTGCTCTAACAAGCTCTCCTTAAAACGAGAAGTCAACAAATATAGACTGGTGCAACTTGGCTCACCGCTGAGGTTCGTAATCAACAAAAACTAATCTCTGCCAAGTCTTAATGCACATATGATTATTTTAGTCAAAATCAAATCAGTAAAGAAGTGAAAGACGCCAAACTGGAGATTCGCGATTCACAGGTAAGCTGAGAGCAAAGAGCGTTTTTCATCACAGCAGGAAGTTACAACGGTGCATGTGACGACAAAATAGCTCTTTCTACCAGAACTCTGTAGTAACGAGCTCTAATAAAGTATATAAACTGCACTGTTAGACTTTATAATGTCTTTCATAGTCCTCCTGGGCTGCACCAGCCAATGAAGCAGTGAGCTGGCTGGGCACTGCCCTGTGGCAGCTTCCTGGCAGAGACCGAGACAGAGTGAGAGAGGATAAAACTCCAGCTTTTCTGGCTGCTCTCTCCTCTGCACTAATGAAGGCATTAAAAGAGCCTCAGCTTCATCATGTTTGCCTGTTTGTTTTTGGCATCTCAGTTGAAGCCAATATTTGATTGGCTGGCTGATTGCTTTCCAACATGACTGGCCTCGTAAATAAAAGAGGAATTTAAACAAGTCCAGCCTCAGCATTTGGAGGGTTTCAAAATTAAGCAGACTTGAATGATGGTGTGTTTACAGCATTTTTATCTGTTGTGATTGTTGATCGTATAAGCTCGTAAATATGATGCCGATAGGGGAACTTTCTCAGCAGAGCTCAGACTTCATCATCAAATAATCTCCGTATTTTCCACCTTTCTTAGAGGAGGTGAGTAAAGTCTCCCACCATGTTTCAGTTCCAGTTTCCATAATGCCTTTTGCAAAACTCTTCATACATCTTGAACCTTTTAACATTTGATCACATAACAACCAGAAACATCAACACAACTTACTGTGATTTTATGTAATGAATGACATGAAGCAGAGTATATTGTGCAGTGGAAGAAGGGTTATGGTTTCCAAAAATGTTTTACAAATTCAAATCTGAAAATTGAGACGTAGATTTGTGTTCATCCCCACTTATTCTCACATTCCAATATCCTATCTAAACTGGCAAAAAGAATCAGAATAGCAGCCAAGGCAACTTGAGAGGATTTTCTGAGATCCACAGCTCAGGTGGGAGAATCTGTCAACAGGACAGAAATGGTTGTGTATTCCAAATGTGGTCTTTATGGATAAGTGACAAGAAAATCCAAATCCTTTGGGATCCAAATCCATTGTGATGCACTTACCAGGAGGCATCATGATCTCCATTAGGAAAAACAAAGGCTGCATAAAACTTTAGACTAGGCCAGAGGTTCATATAATCAGCACAACGACCAAAGCTACAACAGAATGGTGCGGATTAAAGCACGTTAATGTTTTAGAATGGCCCAATCAATGTCCAAACCTCAAACCAATTGAGAATCAGTGGCAAAACTTGAAAACTGATGTTCACAGAAGCTCGTCCACGAGCTCAAGCTAAGTTGCAAGGAAGAATTTGTGAAAAGTTAAATCTCTAAGTCTGCAAAGCTGGTAGAAAAGTTTCAGTTCCAGTTGTAGTAAATGGTTGTTATATAATTTTGTGACACAAGGGGCCGGCAACTCACATCAGCGGATGTTTACCGTAATCTTCTACGTCCACATCTTCCTTCGCATTAAACCCCCCAAAAATACACTGAACCTTATACTTCTAGCATGACCAAATGGGAAAGATCTTAAAGAGTCTGAATACTTTTGAAAGGCCTGTGTAGCTGCCAGCTCTCACGGCCCCCGGCTTTCAGCCCCCACCCAGCAACTCTTCCGGCAGAGTCAGCACCTCGACGGACGGCCGTCCTAACTGCTGCAGTCAGAGCGGAGCGGATTTTTCTTTGATGAAACACAGCAGCGTCAGGCCAAGAACAGCAAGTGGCACCGCCGAGATGTAAATCAAAAACCCACCCATGTGCTAAGTCACACAGAGAGAGGTCTGCGAGAGGAGTCGCTGCTGTCTGAAAATGCATGAGTAATGCGCAGTCTATAGACATGTGGTCAGCTTTGAGGCATGTTTGTAAGAATCAGAGAAGTCTCTTTCCATTTCTGAACAAAGAGTTAACATTCCCGTGATTAATGCGGAATGATTCAAAAAAAAAAAAAACTTGGCACCCAATTCCTCTTTTCAGCAAAACGTTTGTGAAACTTCTGCAAGCGCTTCTGAAGGCAAGCTAAAAATACTTTTTTATGAAGACATATCTGAGCCAACGTTGCAGTTAGTTACATTTATTTTATTTTTTTTAAGATTAAGCTGAGGCCCAGAGCACATTTCAGTTGGTATTCAAGAGGTATTTTGACACTAACTCAAACCAAATCATATTTCTGCTATATGACTATTTGGATTTATTGGCAGGATCAGAGCCAGAATGCCTTTGGTTAGCATAAGATACCATATTCATACCACACTGGTCACAAAAGAATGGGGAGAACTGACCTTCCTCACACTGGAGACAGAAAACAACAGAAAGCTAAAAATGCACGTATTTGAGTCTATTTCAGGGTTTGAACAAGCAAACAAACTGCTATAACCGCCCATAAATCTCTCTCTCTTTGTCCGACTACTGTTGGTTGAGGCAACACTCTTCCCTTCCCTCTGACACACATTTCATGTTTCCATTTGCATTGTGTCCATCTCCGGCCGAGTCTGATTGAGATGATTCAGCCAAAACAGATGCCAGACCATCGATGTTCTCCATCTCTCCCTCTTTGGTGAATGTGACTCAGGAATCACTTCAATTCCATTACCAAGCATTCCCCCATAGTAACTCAAGCTGACATGAGTTTACAGGAATATCGCTGCAGAGTCATCACCAGGCAATGCGCTTTGTGAATCAGTGGAACATGCTGCAAACATTACACCCTGCAAGAGCCCTTCCCAGGCAGCGGGGCTCACATTTGCCCATAATTCACTGCTGAGCTCATGCAGCATGCAAAGCCGTGGGCCGAGGCTCTTCAGCTCTTGGGAATGTAGTGACGGGTGAGAAAACTCGGGGAAAGAATGCTACCATCATGGTTCTAATTTGAGAAAAACAGACACGTCCATGTTCGAAATTTTCACACGACTTCGGAGGATAAACCATAAAGAACTGATTTGTAGCTGTCAGTTTTAGTTTGAATATTCTCTTTCATGTAGGTGCTAAATGTCTTGTAATAGCAGTAGATAGTTTACTTTAACAAAAATGAAAAGCAACTCAGCAAGTGTTTTCTGTCTCGAGCTTTTGTTTTTTAGTTTTTTTTGCAGAAACCAGATCGACTTTCTTCACCTGCTCTTTAGCCTCCAGTGCATCTGCCAGGGTAAGAACAGATTACAATAATTAGAAATTTATCCTAGAAAAGTGCTTCAGGATGGAGCTTTCTGGAGGGACGGTTCTGGACGGTTACCGAGTGTGTAAGCTTGAACCTCTACGCTATATTTCAGTCAATACAGTTTAAACGACTCCACAGTTCACATTTTCTATTAACTTAAATGCAATACCTATTAAATCACTGATTTCTGTGTGTGGAGGATAGAATAATGCCTTCCTTCCATACCCCACCTGATGATGCACACTCTCAGTCAGCAGCTTGACAAAGGGCTACTTTCACTCAAAGAAAAGACAAAAAAGGACGTTTCTAGTCATTATAAACACAGTCATATTGTGGAAAAAATAAGGAATACCATCCATCAATATTATCAAAATAACACTATTCTAAAAACTACAGTAGGCAAGCTTTGATTGCTATATAATATTGTAACAGCTAATAATAGCACCTGCGTTTGAGCTTACAAAACAGGAAAAACTGAGGGTTCAGCACACTCAGGGGCCATGGGATAAAAGATAAAGGACCAACGTAACATAACAGGCACAAACCTAAAATGACCCAGAGCTACAATGAAAGTGCAAATCTTTGTCACTGATCTTCCATAACAGTAATAATGGTGCACTTTCTGACACCAAATAACCAGCTGAGTGAATGCACTTTGTCAACCACATAAAGATATTTATAGGATAGATAGGACAACATGTAGCAATGCTCTGAAAACACAAAATGCAAAATTTGAGTAACAGTTCTACAATGAGTCGCACACAAGCCTGATGCATGGTATTTATGGCATAAATTACATTAAAGTAACTTAAATGTGAGCTTTCTTAACATAGCAAACCTAAGTAATAATTTTTATGCTGTAGCTGCTCCACTACTATTAGGATGGTTTATTTTGGCACAGTTAACTTTCCGTACATATTCTTCTTTTTTTTTTTTTTTATCCGAGACTTGTACATTTCTGAGAAAAACTTTACTCCAGTTTTTGCTGCCGTAGTTAAATTGCTGAGCAGACATATCAGATTCAGTAGTTAGCCTGTGTTATGCTGACTTTTCTACTCCACACAAGCTTGTGCTCAAACAAAGGCTGGAGAGAAATACAATGATCGATCCACCAATTTTAGATGTAACAACAGCTCTTTGTGCTGCAACCTGAACTATTCTTGCAACACAGAACTATACATATTTTCAGATGCCTCAAAATGTATGCATTCAGTAAAAACATATATAACTAAACCCTTTCTGAGAATAGACGCAAACAACTTTAAGTCTCAAATCCATTGCAATATATGGAAAATAAAATCCAGTTAACAAACTAAAGTAAACATTTCCTGAAATTACATGTATATAAACTTTTTATGTGACACAAAACTAAATATTTACACACAGGAATGTTTTAAAGCAGAAGAAGGCATTAGGATAAATCTTCAGTTAGACAAAGCTGTAATGTATTGCTGATTTTGTTTGCTAGTTTTGAACACAATGAAGTCTGAATTCTAGAAAAAGTCAAGGCTAATAAAACTGCAACAATTACTGTATGCAGTGTTTTTTATTTCCACTACACAAAAAACTGTTTTTTGGGGTTTTTTTGTGCTTAGAAAGAAAACCTGCACTGTTTGATTAGAATAGCTGACACAATTACAGGCGTTTAATGGCATTCTGCTTTCAAAAATCTTGCACACTCACAGCCAAAAGCTATTCATAAGCTACTGGAAAGCTGTCATTAGGAACTTGACAGTGCAAAGGCTCAAAGCGGAGCGGTAATGGCCGGTTGTTTCTCATAACAGTCAGATTATCCCCCTGCAGCCTGACATCAACAAATCCTGCTGGAAACTATGTCAGTTTTGAGGAATTCTTTACATTTTTGCCAATGCCACTTCACCACACCACAAAAACATGTGCAAGTGTAGTATGAAGATATAAGTCCTTTTTGATAGTTGGGACAACTCCAATTAGAAGTTGGATTCTCGCACTAAATGATGCAGAATGTAGACTCCAGAAATATGTCACACAATGATGCATGTAAATAAACAACAAAAGAGCCAATAACGATTAGGTTTTAAACACTCCAATGAGAGGGAGGGAGCGTGTAACTCAAACATTTTCCTCAGAAATGCTCCAAGACTGCACCGTCGCTTGGTGCCAGGAGAAAGTTTATTAGGCTGTCAAATAATAGAATCCATGTTTCATTCAAGCCTAATATTCAGGTTTCAGGTGGAATATCAAATACTCACTAACTCGACCTAAAGAACAGTTGCAGGTACAGTAGGAACTAGATATCTACATACACAGTATACAAACACTCGTAACTACTTTATGTCACTAACATGTTTCCTGTTTTACATCAGGATTACCAAAATTATTTCCATTTCCTTCATGCCAGAATGGGTTGAATTTTTTTTTTTTAATTTTCTTTAATGTTCTGAAGTTCATTCATTTCCTCAGAATTTGGTAGCTCTGCTTTTTAATACTGTATAACTTGGATCAAATGTTTTGGGCTTCCTTCCTCAAGCTTCTCATGTCCCCATAGTTTGCTGGACTTTTGACCCATTCCTCCAGACAGAACTGGTTTAACTGAGTCGGATCATAGGGAACTTTGCTCACACACACAGCTTTTTGGAATTTTCTAAGGAGCCGACATCAGGACTTTGTGACGTCTAGTCCAAAGCTTTGTGATCCCCTCAGTATTTGCAAATGTTGCTTCCACATGTTGCCATCTGCTTGATGAAGTGCACCAGTCGCTGCCGCAGCGAAGCCTCCACGCAATATGAGGTTGTCAATGGCATGCTTTACAGTTGAGCTGGTTTACAAGCTTCACCTTTTTCTTCCAAATGTAACAATTATCATTACGGGCAAATACTTCCCATTTCTGCTCTTTTTTACCACAGGAGTAAAAATATGAATTTTGTTTCCATGTTTGCTTTTGTATACTGTACTCTGGCTTTTTTGCGGCTTTTGGAGTAAAACATGATTATATCTTTGGAAAGCAAAATCTCCCTTAACAACATGACAACTACACATTCCCATGGTGTTTATATATACCTAGAATCGCTTGAATGGATGAACGCCACATCACAAGACACCTGAAAATTAAAGCCAACCACAAAGCAGCCTTTTGACAGTCATTCACATGCCATTGTAAACGTGGAGACAAAAGTTTGGCATCATTAAAAAAATATGTCTAAACTTCTGACCATCTTGTAGCCTTTATCTCTAAGGATTACATGAAACACCATCACTCACATCTGAATCACTTTCATCAGTAGGCTATAGTTTACTTTTCACAATCACAGGATGCATATCAAGAGGTCAGAAATCTCCAGGCTGAGGTAAGTTCTTCCTCCGCTGTCTTATCTTCATAAAAGTAAACATGAGTCTGGATTTGCTCAGAGATTCCTTTGCTTTTCCCCTTATAAATCTAAACGTAATGATGGAGAATGATGCTTAAAATCTGTGCGGTCCCCAAATGGGAGTATGTAATACGATCAGTCTGAAATGGGGCGTGATACAAAAGACTGATGAGTACTGAGATCATTTTCATAGTCAGTGCTCACCGAAAGGAACTATAAAGTCAGACAAAAAAAAAAAAAAGACTTGATGCTACAGAGAACAAGGTTAAAAAGGTCACGTTTAAATTTATGTAACAATAAAATAATGAAAGATTTTATGATTCTCAAACAAAAAAAAAATAAGAGAAAGGTGATATTTCTTTTTCTTTTTTTTTTTTAATATCATACTAAAACTTCCCAGACTCAGCACAAATATACTCATCTGCTTCAGTTTTAATCCACACAGCATCATCCATAAACACATCCCCACAATTTACGGGAAGCTGGTTCAAAGGCCTTTTTCAGAAGACAATGAGGCAATTCATTCTGCTTTTCAGGACGCTGAGGGCACAACTGCGCTAACTCATAAATGCCGAGGCGCATTCAGAAGACATATGGTTTGTGTTTGGAGGAGAACAAACAATAATCAAATCTGTTGATCCTCTTCTTGCTGAGAGGAGGAGGGTTGCTAATATAAAACTCTGTTCGGGGTAATCATAATTTAGGGAGTGTAATTACCACCGCCACCCCCAATCCTCTCACATCAAACCAGCTCTTTGTCAGGATGCATGGAGAAGGCTTCCCCAGAGATTTAAAGGTTTCAGTCATAGAAAGAGCTCATTTCATCTGCATAATCCTTGTTTAAAAGAGTTTAATCTCTGTGTTAGGAGAATTTTTTAATATTTTCATGATTTTATTTTAGGAATACTACCTATCACAACTCCAAGATGCAAAGCTTTCTATATAACAGAGGTAAAAAAATAAAAAATCTATTACTTCCGAGAACGCTATTATGCCTTGTTAACACACTCAGGCTATAGCTCCACATGGCTTTAGATGTGACAGGGAGGATACTTTGATTCTGGTGATATTTACGAACAGGCAAATGAATCCCAGGGAGCTCTGTGTTTAATTATCAAGCCTAATCTAAAACTGCAAAAACACATCTGCATCACAGGATGCTTTATGGGGGCAATTTAGCAGCAACGTTTCAGTAAGTTCAAATCCAATAATCAAATTTGGTTCATTCGAAATGATGCAATTGCAGCCTAAACGCGTCTGAATTGATTTCAGCCATAAATAATCACTTCAGCATCCCTGTAACATTTGCTCGCGCTGAATGAGCCTACCTTGGAGTGGCGGCAGAGAGAGGCACAAGCGCGCACTTTTGGCCGTCAGATGCGCCCTTTCCTCGGACTGAGCGACGAGTCGCTTCGGGCAAGCGGAGCTCATGCCGTGAGAGTCGCTGGAGTTCCTGTAGATCTGCGATCCAAAGCCTTTCCGCGCGCACATCTCCTCCGCCTTGCCGCCGAACACCGACAGCGTCAAGCCGGTGATGTCCGGGAAGGTTTGGGTCTGACAGCGGCTCACCATCCCTACCTGCGCTGAGGAGCTGTGCATCGATCAGTCGGCTTTCCCCGTGCAACCCGTGGCCGCTTCTTCACATTCCCTACGGACGTAGCAAAGAAAACAAATCTCAGCAATCGTTCCGAAACTCAAACACAGCCAGTCAAAATGGCTCAGCCGAGTCAAATAAAAAAACAATGAAAGGGAAATGTGGCAATATACCTTATTCAGTGGTTTAATAAGGGTCAGAATAAGTTTAAATATCATGTTAAACTGATCAGGAGAGCGTCTGAAAGCCTGATCCATAGCACCGTCTTCAGTCACTCAGCATCCCATTCTGCCGCTCTCCTTCTGTGAGATTGACAGATCGCTGCGCTGGTCTGCAGGATTCAGGAGCGCCAATAAGGACTGTGTGCGCGTTTCTGTGGGAGGATAAGATCTGGGCAGGAAGCTGTAGCAGCTGTACTAATTATGATAAGATGCATATCTTCATATAACTTCATGCTACATTGTTGGTGGGCAGTCAAACTACTGATATTGTCTCTTTTTATTCTTCCACTTCAAGTTTATTTTTTACCTTTTTTTTTTTTTTTTTTTTCCAGCGTAAAGTTAAGCCATTTTTTCAACGCCCAAAAATTATGCTTGGAGAATAAAAAGCCGAATAAATACGGGCT